>WNWK01005591.1:0-10000 GCA_009830355.1 Cherax destructor
AAAAAGGGGAGAAATAGCATTAAACTGCAGGCATACTATATAATGACGATAAAAAAACCCCCCATCAGATTCCAAAATATTCAGCACTTTTTAATGATGGTAAATTTTCCCTCATTGCCGTTTTATCAAAAGGAACGAAATGTGAGAGGAATGGGCGGATTGCATAGTCTTGACTGAAAGAAGACGTCTGACTACAACCACACAAGAAAAAATTGAGGTGGGAAAAGGGAAAACTACAAAAAAACGCAAAAGGGAGTGCCCAGGAAGAGGCATCGGAAGGGCAAGGGGAAGGGCCGTTTCGGTTTATATAAGACATTTGGAAAAATAGCCCTGTCCCCCTGTTCACATATGATATGAAAAAAAAACAAAGGATTGGGATGGCTACAGGTTTCAGACAGGTGGTAACGGGAATTCAACTCCAAAAAAATGAATTTAAGGTTTTAAAATTTACCACATAAGATGCCATGTTGACTAGACTTTTCCCCGTACAAAGTGGGGTATTTAAAAACCACCGGTTTCCTGCCAACACCAGAGTGGGTTCCCAGAAAAACCCCCAGAGGGGTTCCCAGCACAACCCCAAAGGGGGTTCCCTGCACAAAAAGAGGGGCCCCCACACCAAGGGGTTCCCTGCACAACACCAAGGGGTTCCCTGCACAACACCAGGGGGTTTCCCACACAACACCAGAGGGGGTTCCCCCACAACACCAGAGTGGGCCCCACACACCAAAGGGGTTTCCCCACCAACACCAAGGGGTTTTTTAAATTTAAAAAATTATTCTTAACTGACCTCTTGAAAACATAAAAACTAACGAAGTGGAAAGAAAAAAAAGGAAGGAAATAAAAAAAAGAAAGAACGAGGAGAGAATAATAATAATAATAAAATAATAATAAAAATTTTAAAAAATTTAAAAAAAAAAAGTACATGTACAAGGTATAAGGCCTAGCTGACATAATGAAAACTACTATATAGAAAGCCCCTTGTTTAGAATTTCCCAAATTGGCCTTTTGTCACGGAGGACCCCAATCGACTAACCCCCAGGACCCTTTTTTCTGATGGGGAAATAACAACCGGGAAAGAAACACGCCCAATGTTTCCCCCGCCGGGAATCGAAACAGACCCTCCCCGGGAAGGAGATTATTATTATTATTATACTAATCAAATAGAACGCAAAACCCAAAGGGGTTATAAGGGGAAGCGGGGTTTTAGGGTCGGAGGGGATGGGAAGGGGAAGAGGGGGGGGAAAGGGCGAATCAAGACATATTTATTTTCCCTTAACATTTGGATTACAAATTAATATTCAAAATACGGGAAAAAAAAAAACCCTTTGGCGGGAAAAATCCCAGGTCTAAAAAAATTCCAAACATGTATTGAAGGAGAGAAAAAATGGCGGGGGCCAAAGGGTTTTATTACGTCGCGTTATTGCAAAAAATTTATTTTGTGTCAACAGAATTAAAAATATTATTTTATCAATACCAGAGGAAAACAGGCGCCCCAAAAACCCAAGAAAGAATCTGCAAAATGTTTAACAATAGGCAATACTGGGCTAGACTGGTAGCCAAAACTTTGTCGTGTTCCGGGGAAATAAGCATCATTTCCCAATTCTTTTTAACTAAACATATGTTCTAGGTTTTGTTGGCAAATATAAAAACGGGACCCCAAAACCAGCATTAGTTCAGCTCTGGCTGCCTGAGAAGAAAATCAGAAGAAGTAAATGGCATCAAGTGCTGCAATCATTCTCAAATGCATTTGCTACAGATGCATTCTGTAACACATCTAAAATGTGTGAGCTTACAAAGCATATTTTGGCATGGCAGTTGAGACCTGACAAGCCTGGCACCTCATGTTGCTTGTGGGGCATTGTAAGGAAACATTGGAAGGTAAAAAATATTAGTTAAAAGGGAAAGGGGAAAATCTTGAATAGGAACATTTTTTTAAATGAAATGTATGTAAAAAAGCAAATCAGAAAATGAAAAGGGCCCGTGAACAAGACTATGATCTCACAGATGGAGCTGTTGAAAGGGAACTTTTCCCCAAACCAAACAGACCTTTTTAAAGACCTTATCAGAGATCTTGGTTTGACAAAGTCAAATGCTGAGCTTATGATTTCAAGGCTCAAGGAGTGGGACTTGGTGGATGAAAGTGCGACAAGCCAAAGCGTCCCAACATTTCAACCTTCATCACTAATGAAGACAGGTTGTGCTACTGTAGATGTATCAGACCTGTTTGACAATTGAATTCATGCAATCCCGATGATTTGGGGACTTTATTGACAGCTCCTCCAGGAGGAGGTGTTGATTCGGCGGGGGTTCTCCGACCGGGTCTATTCCCGATGGCGACCGGCCCGCTCCCCGTCTGGGATATCTGAAACCTATGTCTTTCCCATGGGAGGGGGTACAAGTACCCCCTCAACTTGGGACCAACTGTCCCCCGGCCTAGCCACTAGGCCTCTCTGGGCTCCATCTTCCCCGCCCCAGGGGGGCTGACGGGGAAAAGCAGTCTTGCGAGCTTTCAGATGGAAGCTCCAGCTTTGGGCCCCACCCTGCCCTAAAAGTGGCATGATGATCCTCTCACATGACAGGTTCCCGAAGCCAAAAGCTGTAATTTTTGCACAATGGAAACAAGTGTCCATCTCTTCCTGGCTCATTCAGTGCATATTAAGGAGGACACGACAGTGTCAGACTTCTAATGGAAGCTTTGAACTATGATAAGCATGGATGGAGGTTATTGGAGACTTCAAAATGGTGGCATTTTTATGGACTCGATGACATTTTTCCAAGTTCCCCGTTATCTCTGTCATTGGGATAGTAGAGACAGAGCAGCACATTACAGAGGAAGCACTGGCCTCAAAGGATTGAGTTCTCAGTAGGAAGACATAATATCATACATAAACCATTGGTGGATCCTCAAAGGTTATGTTCCTCCATTACACATCAAACTCGGGCTAATGAAACAGTTTGTTACAGCTCTTGACAAACAGTCTGCAGCCTTCAAGTATCTTCAAGACTTCTTTCCCAAGCTATTAGAGGCAAAGGTAAAGGCTGGCATCTTCACTGGACCACAAGTCAGGAAAATCATGGAGTGCTCAGGAATTTCAAAGCAGCTCACAGAGAAGGAAAAGGAAGCCTGGGAGAGTTTTGTTGCTGTAGCACAGGGCTTTCTGGGCAACAACAAGGCTGTAATAATATTGGTAGAATTACCGACAATATGTTATAAAAGGACACAAATGCAACTAATGTGACATTTGATTGTGGCAACGTTTCCCTCTCCAGGAGCTTTTTCGCCGTTACAAGCGATACAAGACGCCCGACTAGCAATCAAAGAAACTAATTTCCGTAGACGCAAATGCCTTGAATCAGCACTTATCGCTGTTTCTAACACAAACATAACAAAGGCACCTTCACCATCTCTGAAGTCTTAGCAAGAATCCTCCTGAAAACAGTGAACCCTACCATCACATAGCCTCTCCTGCTAATTCAACACAAGCACATCGTAGATGTGGAACACTCCTACAGGCCTTCTCTATTCCAACCTCCAGCACAAATATTTGTCTAACCTATTTTATACTACTCATGTAATTGTTTTATCACCTTTACTCATGTGCAAATTGATTGTTCTACCTTATTGTATTACTACTACTACTACAACTTATATCACTACTACTTACCACCACTAGTATTACACCTCACTTTGAGTATATATATACCCTCTGGCCATGTATTGCTTGTTACGGCTTGAAAAACCCTGGAGGGGCGAAACGTTGCCACAATAAAATGTCACATTAGTTGCATTTGTGTCCTTTTACTTAACAACAAGGCTGACAATTATGGGGAACTTGTTGAGACCTTGTAAAAAGCTATGGCCAGATGGGCTGTAGGATGTCCGTTAAGGTCCATATCCTGATTCTCATCTTGACAATTTAAAGGGAGAATATGGAGCATACTCAGGGGAGCAAGGGCAGCGCTTTTACCAAGACTTTGAACACAGATATCAGGGATCTTATAATGAAAACATGATGGAGACTAGATTTGGGGGCTTAAACGGGAAAGTGATTTGATGCTTGCTCGTAAATCTAGAAAAATTTTAAATTTTTTAACTTTGTAAGTATGTTTCAGAAAGTTTAAAATAAAATTTGTGTAAATATATTTACATAAATTTTATTTATTTTATTATATGTTTTTGTTTCATGCAAAACTAGCAACAAATATTGAAATTCAGCCATTTTTTGTCAAAAATCATTCTGTAAGCCCAAAAAGCAAAGTTTAAAAGGAATAATGGCATTTTCTGTTGTTTTGCAATAAAAGGAGTTGGAAAATAACACTTGCCAGGACCAAAATTGTGTTACATAATGTAATCAGTGTGGGAGACACTGTTGTGAAAGATACAATGGGAAAGTTTGAGTGCTTGATGTAAATAATAATGTGGAACCTTTACCTTACCTCAACAACACAGCAAGCATGTCAACATACAAGAACAGTAATGTAATGAGACAAACGGTACGGCAACACGCAAGAACAGTACAGTAACTTAAAATAAATACAGGGAACAGAAGGAAATTACTACTGTAACATGCAAGGACTCATACTAACACATAAATATTAGTGTTTGTTTATTGCCTGCTGATTACTATATCAAGCAATGAATATGTCAAAGTGATTGATCGAGTGACGGAGAAGACAAAATATATGTAATAAAGAACTGGCTAGAAAAGTACCTCATAACAACAAAAGAACACAAAACAGTGCAGTACAGGAACTCAAAAGAACAATACAGTAAAACATAAGAACAAAACTGTAACACAAGAAAAGTACAACAACATACAGCAGAACAGTACAGAAATACACAAGTACCACACAAGAACAATACAATAAAATAAGGGAAGAGTAGAGCAAGATGACAATATACATAAAACAGCAGTATTGAATACATTAAGACAGAGTTGTACTGGCCAGGTTGTAACATCCACACCAGTGATCCCTTTTGTCCAGAGGTTGACTCTCCCAGTTTGTAGATCTTATTTTCTTTCCTTAGATTTTTGTTGTGTGTGAATATTTTTCTCATTATAGTGAAGTTGAGAGAAGTGAAGACATGAAAAAATTTAAAAAGTGAGAGAGAGACTAATTATATAATAATTCATAAGTGTTTTCTTGCTATATCCAGTACAAGATTCTACATGTTACCCTTTTTATATCTTCACATTTATCATTAAGGATATCTACAAAATACTATGTAACAGCATTCTACATCTCGATTATTCAGAATTCTATTGTAAATATATAATTTAAATACAAACTGAAATCACATATCATTACACATCACTAAAAAAACACTGCAAAATCACAATTACTTTAAATCCCAAATCATTACTGCAAATCCAAATCATCACGGCAAATCATAGATCAAAACTATACATCACAAAACATCACTGCCCTATATAAGTAAAGAATAACTGGCTAGGCTTAGAAAGAGGAAGGATATGTATGCATCAACATAATTTTGCAACGTTCAATAAACAGAAAAGCGAATTGTTACAAAAGACATCGCGTTTGTTGCCAGAGTTGCTAAAGTATAAGTAAATAAAACAGCAGTATCGAAGATACTAATGAAATCTAGACTACCGTGAAGGTCAACTTTATCAACAAATAGATTTTTTTTAGTGTGGATGAGAGTGATGGAGTTCCCGAGAAATGTTAATTGAAACTTGAATACCATTGTGGGAGACAATGTTGTGGAAGATGTTGTAGGAAAGCACAGGAATCAATAAAGAATTTACGCTAAAGAAATTATTTTTTCGGTTTATTTCCTAGTCAATATGTATTAGATGTTAGAGAGGACGAGAGAAATGCATGTGTCGTGGTTATCGTGTGTGTGAACATATTTGTATACTTTCGTATTTACCTGTGGATGTTTCAGTGTCTTGCATATAGAAATGACTAATTTCAACAAAAAACAAAGCTGATAATTTTTTGTAGCAGATTTCTGTGAGAAGACAGAATCACACGCGAACACACATCTATACACGATAAAACGTACACACATTCACTTATAAAGCTGCATTAGTGAAAACATATAAAAATTAACTGAACACTTAATGAAACATAAATAGAAGTCTGAGATATTCACTAAGTAACCTCACCTGGTGGTCATGTTGGGTGGCAGCTTGTCTTGTCTAGCTGGTCTACTGTTCGTGGCTGTCTTGGTGGGTGTAATTACTGGACGCAGTTTTCTGTGTGTCCCCTCCTGTAATTCCACCCCACCTGGACAGTCTCGGCAGTAGACCAGTTAGACAAGACCAAGTTACCACCCAACAAGGTCACTGGGGAGGGGCCAACACATACACATCACACACACACACCGAAGCCTCACAACCCGTCCACCCACCTCACAACCCGCCCACCCACCCAACCACCGACCCAACAACCCACCCACGGACCCAACCAAACCTGGGAAAGTGAGGGAGTTCATCTGAGGGACACAGGTGGACTTCTGGACACACGGAACTAGGGAAAGCACCAAAACAACCAGTAGTGGGAAGTGTGGGAAGGGTTGACATCCGGGGCCCACGGATGGAGACCTGAAACAAACACACCTCACTATGACCACACCTGAGGGGACACAGATGGACTTCTGGAGACACGGAACAATTCACCATGACCACACCTCACTATGACCACTCCTCATCATGATCCACACCTCACTATGACCACACCTCACTATGACCACACCTCACTATGACCTCAATTCACCATAACCTCATCTCACTATGACCACTCCACACTATGACCTCACATCACTATGACCACACCTCACTGTGACACACCTATGACCTCAATTCACCATGACCTCACCTCACTATGGCATCACCTCACTATGACATCACCTCACTATGACATCACCTCACTATGACATCACATCACTATGACATCACATCACTATGACATCCAATCACTATGACCACACCTCACCCACTATCACCACACCTGACTAAGACCTCACCTAAGTATGATCACACCTTACTATGACCTCACCTAACTACGACCATACCTGTATATGACCTCACCTAACTACGACCACTGTTCACTATGACCTCACCTAACTATGACCACCCCACCTATGAACAGATCTATGACCACACCTCACTATGACCACTCCTCTCCGTGATCCACACCTGGAAGTTCATCTGAGGGGACACAAATGGACTTCTGGCACACGAAACGGGAAAGCACCAAAACAACTGGAAGTGGAAGTGTGGAAGGATTGACATCTGGGGACCACAGCTTACTATGACCTCCTGTAACTATGACCACACCTCACTATGACCACACCTCACTATGACCACACCTAAGTATGATCACCTCTCTATGAACATACCTGTCTATGACCACAACCATGACCATACCTCACTATAACCTCATATAACATGTCCACAGCTCACTATGACCTCACCTAACTATGACCACACTCACCATGATCCACACATGGGAGTTCATCTGAGGGGACACAGGTGGACTTCAGGACACACGGAACTAGGGAAGTGTGGAAGGGTTGTCATATGGGGGCCCTCGGATGGAGACCTGGAAACATAAACCACACCTGACTATGACCACACCTGTCTATGACCACATCTATGACCACACCTGTCTATGACCTCACCTATGACCACAGCTCACTATGGCCTCATCTAACTATGACCACCCCACCTATGACCACATCTACAACCACACCTCACTATGACCTCACCTCATTATGACCACACCTCACCATGACCATTGTGACCACTCATCACCATGATCCACACCTGGGAGTTCATCTGAGGGGACACAGATGGACTTCTGGAGACACGGAACTAGGGAAAGTTGAAGCTGAGAGAAGTGAAGACATGAAAAATTAAAAAGTGAGAGAGAGATTAATTATGTAATAATTCTTGCTATATCCAGTACAAGATTCTCTCAGTTGCTACTTCCTTATATCTTCACATTTATCATTAAGGATATCTACAAAATACTATGTAACAGCATTCTACATCCCGATTATTCAGAATTCTATTAAAATATATAATTTAAATACAAACTGGAAATCACATATCACTAAAAATACTCTGCATTATATTCACACCACACATTGACCTCAGACATGACATCTCCACTGCCTCCAGCCTTCTCCTCGTTGCAACATTCATCACCCATGCTTCACACCCATATAAGAGCGTTGGTATAACTATACTCTCATACATTCCCCTCTTTACTTCCATGGACAAGGTTCTTTGTCTCCACAGACTCCGAAGTGCTCCACTCACCCTTTTCCCCTCATCAATTCTATGATTCACCTCATCCTTCATAGACCCATCCTGCCGACATGTCCACTCCCAAATATCTGAATACATTCACCTCCTCCATACTTCCTCCAATCTGATATCCAATCTTTCGTCACCTATTCTTTTTGTTATCCTCATCACCTTTACTCTTCCTATATTCACTTTCAATTTTCTTCTTTATACACCCTAACAAATTCATCCACCAACCTCTGCAGCTTCTCTTCAGAATCTCCCAAAGTACAGTGTCATCAGCAAAAGCAACTGTGACAACTCCCACTTTGTATTTGCTTCTTTATCTTTTAGCCCAACACCTCTTTGCCAAGACCCTCGCATTCACTTCTCTTACAACCCCATCTATAAATATATTGAACAACCACGGTGACATCACACATCCTTGTCTAGGCCCACTTTTACTGGGAAATAGTCCCTTCCCTCCTACACACTCTAACCTGAGCCTCACTATCCTCATAAAAACTCTTCACTGCTTTCAGTAACCTTCCTCCTATTCCATACACCTGCAACATCTGCCACATTGCCCCCTATCTACCCTATCATACGCCTTTTCCAAATCCATAAATGCCACAAAAACATCTTTACTCCTTATCCAAATACTGTTCACCTATATGTTTCACTGTAAACACTTGGTCTACACACCCCTACCTTTCCTAAAGCCCCCTTGTTCATCTGCTATCCTGCTTTCTGTTTTACTCTTAATTCTTTCAATAATAACTCTACCATACACTTTACCAGGTACACTCAACAGACTTATTCCCTATAATTTTTGCACTCTCTTTTGTCCCCTTTGCCTTTATACAAAGGAACAATACACGCTCTCTGCCAATCCCTAGGTACCTTACCCTCTTCCATACATTTATTAAATAATAGCACCAACCACTCCAAAATTATATCCCCACCTGCTTTTAACATTTCTATCTTTATCCCATCAATCCCAGCTGCCTTACCCCTTTCATTTACCCACTGCCTCACGAACTTCCCTACACCCACAACTGGCTCTTCCACACTCCTACAAGATGTTATTCCTCCTTGCCCTACACACGAAATCACAGCTTCCCTGTCTTCATCAACATTTAACAAATCCTCAAAATATTCTCTCCATCTTCCCGATACTTAACTCTCCATTTAATAACTCTCCTCTCCTATTTTTAACTGTCAAATCCATTTGTTCTCTAGGCTTCTCAACTTATTAATCTCATTCCAAAACTTTTTCTTATTTTCAACAAAATTTGCTGATAACATCTCACCCACTCTCTCATCTGCTCTCTTTTACATTGCTTCACCACTCTTTTAACCTCTCTTTTTCTCTCCATATACTCTTCCCTCCTTGCATCACTTCTACTTTGTAAAAACCTCTCATATGCTAACTTTTCTCCTTACTACTCTCTTTACATCATCATTCCACCAATCGCTCCTCTTCCTCCCGCACCCACTGCCTGTAACCACAAACTTCTGCTGAACACTCTAACACTACATTTTTAAATCTACCCCATACATTTTCGACCCCATTGCCTACACTCTCAGTAGCCCATCTATCCTCCAATAGTTGTTTATATCTTACCCTAACTGCCTCCTCTTTTAGTTTATAAACCTTCACCTCTCTTTACTTACTGATTCTATTTTCCTTGTATCCCATCTACCTTTTACTCCCACTGTAGCTATAACTAAAAGTG
>WNWK01005591.1:15000-118063 GCA_009830355.1 Cherax destructor
GATGCTGGTGAAGGACCCTTGATCCAAGGTACCTTAATCACCTTTCCCTTGAATCAAACTTGAATGTCTATTCTCCAGGCGCTGTACGACCCACACGCGTTTACCGCTTGCCAATAAATATATAAATACAGCCCAATTTAAGCCCATTTTTCAATGCGCGAAACAATTTTTTGCAGCAGCAGCTATGTATGGATGTACATGTACAGCAGTAATGTGTGGATGTACATGTACAGCAGTAATGTGTGGATGTACATGTACAGCAGTAATGTGTGGATGTACATGTACAGTAGTAATGTGTGGATGTACATGTACAGTAGTAATGTGTGGATGTACATGTACAGCAGTAATGTGTGGATGTACATGTACAGCAGTAATGTGTGGATGTACATGTACAGCAGTAATGTGTGGATGTACATGTACAGCACTAATGTGTGGATGTACATGTACAGCAGTAATGTGTGGATGTACATGTACAGTAGTAATGTGTGGATGTACATGTACAGCAGTAATGTGTGGATGTACATGTACAGCAGTAATGTGTGGATGTACATGTACAGCAGTAATGTGTGGATGTACATGTACAGCAGTAATGTGTGGATGTACATGTACAGCAGTAATGTGTGGATGTACATGTACAGCAGTAATGTGTGGATGTACATGTACAGTAGTAATGTGTGGATGTACATGTACAGTAGTAATGTGTGGATGTACATGTACAGCAGTAATGTGTGGATGTACATGTACAGCAGTAATGTGTGGATGTACATGTACAGCAGTAATGTGTGGATGTACATGTACAGTAGTAATGTGTGGATGTACATGTACAGCAGTAATGTGTGGATGTACATGTACAGCAGTAATGTGTGGATGTACATGTACAACAGTAATGTGTGGATGTACATGTACAGCAGTAATGTGTGGATGTACATGTACAGCAGTAATGTGTGGATGTACATGTACAGCAGTAATGTGTGGATGTACATGTACAGCAGTAATGTGTGGATGTACATGTACAGCAGTAATGTGTGGATGTACATGTCAGCAGTAATGTGTGGATGTACATGTACAGCAGTAATGTGTGGATGTACATGTACAGCACTAATGTGTGGATGTACATGTACAGCACTAATGTGTGGATGTACATTAAGAAAATAAGGATCTAATTTTCATTGAATACATATAAAGTAATTATAATGTAAATATTAATTGAGTAATAGTATAACATATAATAGTAAATAGTGTATGTTAAATAATATATAAAAAATATAAAGTAGTACATCAAAATTGTCAATAGTATCACTGTGATTTTTTTTCTGTATTTTTCTTAACTGTTCATTCTATTTTGTTCAAACAACTTTTTTTTAGTCTTTATTTAAAAGGACTGGATATTAAATTTATTTTCCTTTAGTTCTTTTTGTTTTCCAGTCGTTTTGGTTCATTTACTCATTTGAAAGTTCATACTTCAATTTTCTCTCTCTCTCTCTCTCTCTCTCTGTCTCTGTCTCTGTCTCTGTCTCTCTTAGTCTCAGTCACTATAAATACCAAAGAGCTCCAATGTTCTTTCTGATTTTTTTTTCATTATCCTAATATTGTTGCTTAATCATCAGATATTTCACCGGAGACAACAAATCTTCCACATTATTATAATTAGTGATGGAACGATTCCAAAGTTTTTGCCCGATGCCGGTATTATTTTTAGTAGATACCGATACCATCAAAATTAGCCGATACCGGCCAATACCGTTGCTTTGGCACACCCCTAACTTAAAATTTTATCATGATCTTCCCTTAACTTGCCCAAGGTACTTTGCCTTGTTACTGTAAGCTGACGCAGCAGAGATGTTGCTACAGTCTCTCTAACTCCGAACTTGCAATAATCTGCTTTATTTTCCTATTTCACTTCCTTCTGACTACTCTGGTGCTTTTATATTTTGTTATCAGCAATGGTGACACTTTTCAAATTACTTTTGCTTTCTCAAATGGAATATTGGTCATTGTCGACGGCCCCGTTCAGGGCAGGAGAAATATTAGGGCTGGAAAAAAAAATACAGAGATCGTTTACGGTCAGCATAGTGCCAATAAAACACTTAAATTACTGGGAACGCCTTTAAAGTCTTATATATATACTTGTCGTGCCGAATACGTAAAACTTGCAATTTTGGCTTAAATAGCAACGCGCTTCCGAATAGGGCAAGCGAAAAAATTTGTATGCAATAAATTTCGAAAAAATCATTCTGAACCTAACAAAAAAAATATTTCATTGTGTTTGTTTATTATTAAATTATTATAAACTTATATAAAATATATTTAGTTGGATTATGCAAAATTAAATTGCACTTGCTATAATAAGGCTAGGTAAGTTTCCTAAGGTTCTTTTGGTACAAAATCATTAATGTTTATATTAACATAAATGAAAAATATGTATCTTTAAATGTATAAGATAAAATTTTAGAAAAGACATAAATTTAAATGAGTTCTTGCTTAATGACCAGTTTTACCTATTCAGCACGACATGCTCACCGGAGCGGAGGATATACATCATAATATATACCTGGAAAGTACATGAGGGCCTTGTCCCAAATCTGCACACTGTCATAACGTACTAGAGATATGGATGGGCAAAATAATCCCAGTGAAGAGATGGGGTGCGGTGAGCATAATAAAGAAGCACTATATCAACATCCGTGGCCTCAGACTATTCAACATCTTACCAGAAGATATTAGAAACACTGCTGGGACAAGTGCAGAAGTCTTCAAGAGGAAATTAGACAAGTATCTTCTCCAGATGCCAGATCAACCAGGCTGTGATGGATATGTGGATCAGCGGACCACCATCAGCAACAACCTGCTTGACCAGACAAGCACCAGACGACCAGGCCCCAAGGCCGAGTTATGGGAGTAGAAAAACTCTGAACTCAAAAGTATATAAAATGTAAAACACATTAAAAAAGGTACAATGCAGTTATGTCGTGTACGTATGGTGTGGTAGTGTGTGTACTCACCTAATTCACCTAATTTTGGTTGCAGGTGTCGAGACTCAGCTCCTGGCCCCGCCTCTTCACTGATCGCTACTGGGTCCCTTCTCTACCCGCTCCATGAGCTTTATCATACCTCGTCTTAAAGCTATGTATGGTTCTTGCCTCCACTACATCACTTGCTAGACCATTCCACTTCCTGACTACTTTATGGCTGAAGAAATACTTCCTAACATTCCTTTGACTCATCTGAGTCTTCAACTTCCAATTGTGACCCCTTGTTTCTGTGTCCCCTCTCTGGAACATCCTGTCTCTATCCACCTTGTCTATTCCCCGCAGTATTTTGTATGTTGTTATCATGTCTTCCCTAACCCTCCTGTCCTCCAGTGTTGTCAGGCCGATTTCCCTTAACCTTTCTTCGTAGGACATTCCCCTTAGCTCTGGAACTAGCCTTGTCGCAAACCTTTGCATTTTCTCTAATTTCTTGACATGCTTGACCATACTCTAGTATGGGCCTGACGTACACGGTGTACAGTGTCTTGAACGATTCCTTACTAAGGTATCTGAACGCTATTCTCAGGTTTGCCAGTCGCCCGTGTGTGTGTGTGTGTGTGTGTGTATGCTTGTGCGTTTGGTGCATGTCTGGTGTGGCAGTGTTAGTTAAGGCATCACACACGGAGGATGGATGCAGACTCCACACATGGTTTTAAGACTAGGCATGACAGGGCCCAAGGGGTATACCCGAGAAGAGGGATGTTAACAGACAGGACCAGGAGCTGAGACTCAACACTTTCAACCACAAATTGGTGAATGAAAATGGGTAAATACACATACATGCAGAAACACCAGTGTATACGCGCACGCACGCACGCACGCACGCACGCACACACACACACACACACACACATTCCCCGCAGAAGTGTCTCTTTTCGCAGATGATGTGAAATTAATGAGGAGAATCACATCGGATGAAGACCAAGCAGGACTTCAAAGTGACCTGGACAAGCTTGACATCTGGTCTAGCAACTGGCTTCTCGAATTTAACCCCACCAAATGCAAAGTCATGAAGATCGGAGAAGGGCAAAGAAGACCGCTGACAGAGTACAGGCTAGGTGGACAAAGGCTACAAACCTCAACAAAGGAGAAAGACCTTGGGGTGAGTATAACACCAAGCACGTCTCCGGAAGCACACATCAACCAGATAACTGCGGCAGCATATGGGCGACTGGAAACTTAAGATTAGCGTTCCGTTACCTTAACAAGGAATCGTTCAAGACACTGTATACCGTATACGTCAGGCCCATACTAGAGTATGCAGCACCAGTCTGGAACCCACCTGGTCAAGCACGTCAAGAAACTAGAGAAAGTGCAAAGGTTTGCGACAAGGTTAGTTCCACAACTCAGGGGTCTGTCTTATGAAGAAAGGCTGAGGAAATAGGACTAACAACACTGGAGGAAAGAAGGGTCAGAGGAGACATGATAACGACATACAAAATACTGCGGGAATTGACAAGGTAGATAGTGACAGGTTGTTTCAGAGAGGAACACAGAAACAAGGGGACACAACTGGAGCTGAAGACTCAGATGAGTCAAAGGGATGTCAGGAAACATTTCTTCAGCCACAGAGTAGTCAGGAAGTGGAATGGACTAGAGAATGATATAGTGGAGGCAGGAACCATACACAGTTTTAAGACAAGGTATGATAAAGCTCATGGAGCAGGGAGAGCAGAGACCCAGTAGCAGACAGCGAAGAGGCGGGGCCAGGAGCTGAGTCTCGACCCCTGCAACCACAATTAGGTGAGTACAATTAGGTGAGTCACACACACACAGAGTGGGACATTCTGGAGACTGATGTAGTGGAGGCAGGATCCATACATAGCTTTAAGAAGAGGTACGATAAAGCTCATGGAGCAGGGATATAGGGGACCTAGTAGTGACTAGTGAAGAGGAGGGGCCAGGAGCTGTGAACTGACCCCTGCAACCACAAATAGGTGGGTACAAATAGGTGAAATATTTGAGATGCTTTGTAATTGTATTCATAAGGAAGCGCTAAACCCATAAAGGTCATCCAGGGCCTGGAGAATGGGAGGTAATCAGGTTTGATCCAAGAAAAGGGAGGGTAACTTCAGTTCCTCGGATCAGGAGCCCTTCATTACGATTAACGTACTTGAAGAGAATGTATACAAACATTTCCTCGCAATGTCACCTCTTAAACGTAAACAATTGACTAAAGAGTAATTCCTCCTCCTGTGTACTCCTTCCCTCAACACTTGTTGGTCACCCTCTTCCTCGTACCATATCCAATCCTCCAGTCACTGCTTAAACCTACTCTTCCTCCTCCTCTTCCTCCTCCTCTTCCTCCTCCTCTTCCTCCTCCTCTTCCTCCTCCTCTTCCTCCTCCTCTTCCTCCTCCTCTTCCTCCTCCTCCTCCTCTTCCTCCTCCTCTTCCTCTTCTCATTCCTCCTTAAGAGCGTGGAAACGTACGACCTCTGGGATTTGCGGTGTCAGTGTTAAGCCAAGATAAGAGGGAGAAGCTCAAACTCACGGTACTTCTGCCTGGACAAATTGCTGCTCCCTGATAACAGAATTACGAGCCACGGTTCACGACTTGATAAAGCTCTACACAGAGCGAAACGTTGACCCAATAAAAGCTTAATGTGCAACCTGTGTTTTTTCTTCTTCACTATTATCGGCAGTTAAACATTTCAGTCGAGTTAGTCTCTTCTTCCTTTCTTTTTTTTCCTGGAAACCTTTTAAACTTTCTTTTTCCAGGGATTCTGAACGCATCTTTCAAGAAGGGTGTGCTGAATGTTCCATTCACAGTGTTTTCTCAGTTTCTGTTTACAAGTCTGCCAGTTCTTTCTGTACTGGGACATTTAAGCTTTCCTAAAGGTTTTTCTCCATGCCTTTCTATTCGCCTTTTTTTTTCTTTTAATCCTAGGGCATATAAGTTTTTCCGGGGTCTTCGAGTCTAGTCTATTAATATCTTTATAGCCTAAATGCTATACAGATCTGGTCTCTTACCATCTTCAGTCTCTCGAGTGCTGGAATAAGCATCCATTTCATTATATATAATAGATGGTTTCCAGAATAATCAATTTTCCTTGCTAGACGTCTTCCAAATTTCTCCCCTTCCCTGTACGAGCTACCATACAATGCTCTGAACACACATACATAAAAACACAAGTACAATCACGATCTCAGGCATTTATCTCTCTCTCTCCCACACACACACACACACACACACACACACACACACACACACACACACACACGTCCTAACAAGCAGAAAGGAATGAGTGGGACGACCAGACACACAATGCAGGCTAGTAGGTGTGACGCTGCAAACGACGCATAAAGTTAAAAATCCGGAAGCATCTCTAAGCATACAAGTAAAAGCACCTACCAGCAGCATAACTTGCGTGACACATACAAAATTAGCTAACCTATGAACTATTTTCACGAAATTCATAAAAGACTTATTGAAAACTGTAGTGTATTTAGGTTACATTTTATTTTTTTGAGAAAGTGGCACTAGCATGGAGCTCGCGCTTGTCTCAAGCAGGTATACCTGGAGTATACCTGGAGAGAGTTTCGGGGATCAACGCCCCTGCGGCCCGGTCTGTGACCAGGCCTCATGGTGGATCAGGGCCTGATCAACCAGGCTGTTACTGCTGGCCGCACGCAACCCGACGTACTAACCACAGCCTTCTGGTCAGGTACTGACTTTAGGTGCCTGTCCAGCGCCTTCTTGAGGCCAGCCAGGGGTCTATTGGTAATCCCCCTTATGTATGCTGGAAGGCAGTTGAACAGTCTTGGGTCCCGGACACTTATGGTGTTCTCTCAGTGTACTCGTAGCGCCCCTGCTGTTCATTGGGGGAATGTTACATCTAATGTCGAGTCTTTTGCTTTCATATTGAGTTATTTTTGTGTGCAAGTTTGGTACTAATCCCTCTAGGATTTTCCAAGTGTATATAATCATGTATTTCTCCCGCCTGCGTTCTAGGGAGTACAGGTTGAGGAACTTCAAGCGTTCCCAGTAATTGAGGTGTTTTATTGCAGTTATGTGTGCCGTGAAGGTTCTCTGTACATTTTCTAGGTCGGTATTTTACCTGCCTTGAAAGGTGCAGTTAGTGTGCAGCAATATTCCAGTCTAGATAGAACAAGCTTCCTGAAGAGTGTCGTCATGGGCTTGGCACCCCTAGCAGATGCGATTGATACAATGTTGTAGTCTTTGAAAGTGAGATCCTCTGACATTATCACTCCCAGGTCTTTGACATTAGTTTTTCGTTCTATTGTGTGGTTGGAATTTTTTTTATACTCCGATAGTTTTAATTTCCTCACGTTTTCCATATCGGAGTAATTGAAATTTCTCATCATTGAACTTCATATTGTTTTCTGCGGCCCATTTAAAGATTTGGTTGATGTCCGCCTGGAGTCTTGCGATGTCTTCAATGGAGGACACTGTCATGCAAATTCAGGTGTCATGTGCAAAGGAAAACATTGTGCTATGGCTTACATTCCTGTCTATGTCAGATATGAGGACGATGAACAGGATGGGAGCGAGTACTGTGCCTTGTGGAACAGAGCTTTTCACCGTAGCTGCCTCAGATTTTACTCTGTTTACTACTACTCTGCGTTCTATTTGTTAGGAAATTATAGAACCATCTACCAGCTTTTCCTGTTATTCCTTTATCAAGCGTTTTGTGCGCTATAACACCATGGTCACACTTGTGAAAGGTTTTTGCAAAGTCTCTGTATACTACATCTGCATTTTGTTTAGTCTTCTAGAGCATCCAGGACCTTGTCAGCAAACTAGAAAAAATAAATGTTCACAACGAGACTGGTACTTTATCAGAGGGGAATGAATTATAAGGGAAGACTAATTAAATTTAAGCTAACAACACGAGAAGAGAGAAGGATCAGGTGTGATATGATCATGATATACAAAATACACAGAGGGATAAGTGATAAAAGCCAGATTGTTCGAGACTCGAGGAGTGGGAGTCCTCTCCCTGGTATCTTTGTTTTTCTAGTCTTAGAATAGTAAGTGGAACACGCTAGACGAAGTAAACATTGTACACAGTTTTAAGAGTGGACACGATCGGTCCATGAATGCCGGAAATAAGTAATAACCGATCTATAAGAGATGATTGGCGGGACCCGGAGTTGGTTTAAATTGATAATAAAAAAATTATTATGGAAATCCAAAGTAGAATGCAAGAATGTATCGAAATGGATGTATTAAATGAACAAGTACTGGGAACTTTATAAAGTTGTATGAGACAGTCAACACTGAGGGACCACCACCAGCGCTACTCTAACTACACACAAGCCTATATTTGTTTAACCCAGGATAACTAAGTTACTTCAGTCAGCCTCAGCAAACCTTAATCTGTCTCGCAGTCAAGCTAGTTCTCCCTGTTTCCTGGTCCTCCTTGCTCACTCTCCCTCGCTAACTCTCCCTCGCTAACTCTCCCTCGCTAACTCTCCCTCGCTAACTCTCCCTCGCTAACTCTCCCTCGCTAACTCTCCCTCGCTAACTCTCCCTCGCTAACTCTCCCTCGCTAACTTCCTCTCCCTCGCTAACTCTCCCTCGCTAACTCTCCCTCGCTAACTCTCCCTCGCTAACTCTCCCTCCTAACTCTCCCTCGCTAACTCTCCTCGCTAACTCTCCCTCGCTAACTCTCCCTCGCTAACTCTCCCTCGCTAACTCTCCCTCGCTAACTCTCCCTCGCTAACTCTCCCTCGCTAACTCTCCCTCGCTAACTCTCCCTCGCTAACTCTCCCTCGCTAACTCTCCCTCGCTAACTCTCCCTCGCTAACTCTCCTCCTAACTCTCCTCGCTAACTCTCCCTCGCTAACTCTCCCTCGCTAACTCTCCCTCGCTAACTCTCCCTCGCTAACTCTCCCTCCTACTCTCCCTCGCTAACTTCCCTCGCTAACTCTCCCTCGCTAACTCTCCCTCGACTCTCCCTCAACTCTCCCTCGCTAACTCTCCCTCGCTAACTCTCCCTCGCTAACTCTCCCTCGCTAACTCTCCCTCGCTAACTCTCCCTCGCTAACTCTCCCTCGCTAACTCTCCCTCGCTAACTCTCCCTCGCTAACTCTCCTCAATCCTCAACTCTCCCTCGCTAACTCTCCCTCGCTAACTCTCCCTCGCTAACTCTCCCTCCTAACTCTCCCTCGCTAACTCTCCCTCGCTATACTCTCCTCGCTAACTCTCCCTCCTAACTTCTCCTCCAACTCACTCACTCTCTCTCGCTAACTCACTCACTCTCTCTCGCTAACTCACTCCTCTCTCTGCTATCACTCACTCTCTCTCGCTAACTCACTCACTCTCTCTCGCTAACTCACTCACTCTCTCTCGCTAACTCACTCACTCTCTCTCGCTAACTCACTCACTCTCTCTCGCTAACTCACTCACTCTCTCTCGCTAACTCACTCACTCTCTCTCGCTAACTCACTCCTCTCTCGCTAACTCACTCACTCTCTCTCGCTAACTCACTCACTCTCTCTCGCTAACTCACTCACTCTCTCGCTAACTCACTCACTCTCTCGCTAACTCACTCACTCTCTCGCTAACTCACTCACTCTCTCGCTAACTCACTCACTCTCTCGCTAACTCACTCACTCTCTCGCTAACTCACTCACTCTCTCGACTCACTACTCTCCTCACTCACTCTCTCGCTAACTCACTCACTCTCTCCTAACTCACTCACTCTCTCGCTAACTCTCTCTCTCTCGCTAACTCACTCTCTCTCTCTCGCTAACTCACTCTCTCTCTCTCGCTAACTCACTCTCTCGCTTTCTCTCTCGCTTACTCTCTCTCTCGCTTACTCTCTCTCTCGCTTACTCTCTCTCTCGCTTACTCTCTCTCTCGCTTACTCTCTCTCTCTCACTTTCTTGCTTACTCTCTCTTGCTAACTCTCTCTCGCTAACTCTTTCTCGCCTTCACGCTCACTTTTTCTCACAAAATGCGCCAAATCCATTCGGGTTATAAAGCACAAGGCTGAGGGGGAATTATCGGCAAAGGTTAGTAATGAAAAAGATAAATTAATAAGCTCACTATTAAAGTCAGACTTTATTTAACAAATCTGTTTCAGTCAGAACAACGTAGTATATGTACTGAAGGAAGAACTTTCCGAAAGGCGAACAGGCAAAGCGAGGTAGTCGGGCTCTGAAAAAAAGACTGTACAAGTAGGTACTCTTCGATAAAAGGTTCAAACGATACTTGTTTGACCATCCAAACTTGACAAGGTTCAGAGAGAGGCGCCTGGCACCTCTCAGTGTTACAGCTCTACGAGTCTTGTGTGGCAAACGCAGTCGCGCGAGAACAAATTCTCGAATGGGTCAGCTATGAAAAAAGAAGTCGACTGTGATACGACCAGCAGGAGCTTGCTGTCCACTAACCTGGAGTAGTGACACTGCCATCTCTGCCAAATACTTTTGGGGCAGAATTGGCAAATAGACTGAAGAGGGGAGATCCAGGCGAGAGACCAATGGTTGCTGAACCACGGGACTGTCATTCCTTCAGTCTTAAAGATGAGGGACTGACCGTCTCAAATACTATTTCTCCAAGGTTGATGGACTGATTACATCATCAACATTTCACAACTACACCTGCTGCCTCTGTGTTTGAAGAAGCCTTCTGTGTAGGCGAACATTTCAACAAGATACCCATCTGCTGCACATGTGTCTTAAATATTAACTTTTCGGTATTTTATACCATTTTCAACACGTCTATACCTATCTTTCACTCTCTCTCTCTCCTCCCCCCACAATTCACTCACTGTCTAGCTATATATATCTCTCTCTCTTTCTCAACGTCTCTTCCTTTCTTTTCACTCCTCTCTTTCCTTCCGTCTTCAACTACTGATTCTTCGCTTATCATTTTTCCCATCCCTCCTCGCTTTCCCCCTAATTTCTTTTCCTAATACCCTATCAGACTCTCCCCTTCCACTTTCTTTTTCTTCGAAACTCTTCGCTTCATCCCACCATTTGCTATTTCTTTCCTGCTCTTACAAGTTATTATAAAAATCGCATTTCCAATATCTTTGGAAATAAGAACAATTCCAGGTGACTTTGATACTCGAGACGGCACAGTAAAACTTAAAAGTTTCTAAAGAACGACCGAAAGTTACAAATACACGAGTACAGAAACAAAAATATCATTTAGATTATTTTTCCCTCTTTCTTCAATTTTATATATATATTTTTTTTAGTTAAGGGTATAAACACTAAATCCGTAATGGGTCATACAGCGCCTAAAGAATGGGAAGCACTCAGGTTCGATCCAAAGGGAAGGGAAGTCCCGTTCTGTGGATCAAGAATTTCTCACCGGTGTCAAAATACCTCCCTGGAGGACAACTGGTCAGGAACAAACAAGTCCCGTGTCTCGTGGTCAGTGGACGGAGGATCGAGCCTCAATTACTCTACAAACTGATGGACCCAGATGGGCTAATGACAATTATTTCTTAAATTAGAATGATGTTAATAACGAAGAATATCGTCTACAATTTTCCTGCGTCAACGAGAATTTTTTTGCATATCAACAATACGTTCGTGGGAAAGCACAGAACTGTCAGGATCATGTAGTAGCAGACGAGGGGAAGGCAGCGACAGTTCTGTGGATCAGGATGTTTTGATTACCATCAAGGCGGCGGCTTTGAGTGTTACAGCTATAAGAAATATGTTTTTTTTTAAGTATAACTTGAAGTGCTGTCTTAAAACACCAGGCGACACGCCCCCCACCCCGGGAAGTACCTTGGCGGCACGCCCCATGGCAGTACCTCGGCAGCACGCCCCAGAGTAGTACCTCGGCAGCATGTCCCCGGGTAGTACCTCGGCGTCACGCCCCAGTGTAGTACCTAGGAAGCACACCCTCGGGCAGTACCTCGTCAGCACACCCCCGGGCAGTACCTCGGCAGCACACCCCCGAGCAGTACCTCGGCAGCACACCCCCGGGCAGTACCTCGGCAGCACACCCCCGGGCAGTACCTCGGCAGCACACCCCCGGGCAGTACCTCGGCAGCACGCCCCCGGGCAGTACCTCGGCAGCACGCCCCCGGGCAGTACCTCGGCAGCACGCCCCCGGGCAGTACCTCGGCAGCACGCCCCCCGGCAGCACACCCCCGGGCAGTACCTCGGCAGCACACCCCCGGGCAGTACCTCGGCAGCACACCCCGGGCAGTACCTCGGCAGCACACCCCGAGCAGTACCTCGGCAGCACGCCCCGGGCAGTACCTCGGCAGCACGCCCCGGGCAGTACCTCGGCAGCACACCCCGGGCAGTACCTCGGCAGCACACCCCGGGCAGTACCTCAGCAGCACGCCCCGGGCAGTACCTCGGCAGCACACCCCCGAGCAGTACCTCGGCAGCACGCCCCGGGCAGTACCTCGGCAGCACCCCCGAGCAGTACCTCGGCAGCACGCCCCGGGCAGTACCTCAGCAGCACGCCCCGGGCAGTACCTCGGCAGCACACCCCGGGCAGTACCTCGGCAGCACGCCCCGGGCAGTACCTCAGCAGCACGCCCCGGGCAGTACCTCACAGCACGCCCCGGGCAGTACCTCGGCAGCACACCCCCCTGCAGTACCTCGGCAGCACGCCCCCGGGCAGTACCTCGGCAGCACGCCCCCGGGCAGTACCTCGGCAGCACGCCCCCGGGCAGTACCTCGGCAGCACACCCCCGAGCAGTACCTCGGCAGCACGCCCCCGGGCAGTACCTCGGCAGCACGCCCCCGGGCAGTACCTCGGCAGCACACCCCGGGCAGTACCTCGGCAGCACGCCCCGGGCAGTACCTCGGCAGCACACCCCGGGCAGTACCTCAGCAGCACGCCCCGGGCAGTACCTCGGCAGCACGCCCCGGGCAGTACCTCAGCAGCACGCCCCGGGCAGTACCTCGGCAGCACACCCCGGGCAGTACCTCGGCAGCACGCCCCGGGCAGTACCTCGGCAGCACACCCCCGGGCAGTACCTCGGCAGCACGCCCCCGGGCAGTACCTCGGCAGCACACCCCCGGGCAGTACCTCGGCAGCACACCCCCGAGCAGTACCTCGGCAGCACGCCCCCGAGCAGTACCTCGGCAGCACACCCCCGGGCAGTACCTCGGCAGCACGCCCCCGGGCAGTACCTCGGCAGCACACCCCCGGGCAGTACCTCGGCAGCACGCCCCCGGGCAGTACCTCGGCAGCACGCCCCCGGGCAGTACCTCGGCAGCACGCCCCCGGGCAGTACCTCGGCAGCACACCCCCGAGCAGTACCTCGGCAGCACGCCCCCGGGCAGTACCTCGGCAGCACGCCCCCGGGCAGTACCTCGGCAGCACGCCCAATTTACACAATAAATCTTGGAGCGAAACAATCCAACAAAATATTTTGCATACCTGGGTCTTTCCTCGTATACCTTCCCATTAAATCTCTTCAAATGCAGAGTCAGAACGGGTTAATGATAGATCACTCAGTCTCAGTGAACCTATGAGACACAGAGGACCTGACACTCGAATATATACGAAGTCAGCAAGTTCACTGCCCGACACACCAGTATGACTAACGACTTGATGGGATGGACAATAGGAAGGGACGGATCAAAGGTGTGTGGCACTGTGTTTTTGGTCCTGCCCCTTAGCTCTCTTGCAGTACTCCTTTTCCTTGTCCTTAGATACACCCCACTTTTATCACTACTACTACCACTCCATTGCTACTACTCCTACTATTGCTACTACCACTTCTTCACCTTTTACTTCCCTTTCTATCTCTTCTGCCACTAAAACTACTCCCCTTACTTTCTACTACCCCTACAACTTCTACTACCAGCATTACCACTACTTCATTTTTCCTTCTCTCTGTGTCCCGTTCCTGTCCCCTCGCCTATATATATTGGCTCCCCTCACTCTTTTCTGTTAGTGTGACTTGTAAATGGTCCAAGTCGGACCGAAACGTCGTCGTAAGCTCCTCTCTCCTATGTACTCAAAGCCAGTGACAAACGAGGCGGCACTAAGCAAAACAGTAGCGAGAAACATATACAAGTTCGCAGCAAATATACCAGCCTACGAGAAGCCTGGTCAAGGACTGGTCCGCGGGGAGGTTGACCCCCCGGAACTCCCTCCAGGTAGATTCCAAGTAGACTCCAGGTACTGCCCTGGAAAATGTAACTGGGGAAAAAAAAGCAAGGTATCCCACTCAAGTGATGGGTTTGGATCCACTGGTATACAGAGCATTTTCATCCATGTGTTCTTCGAAATAACCCGTGATTGTATTTATGTAAAGTGCTAAACCCGTCTACCTGGAGGGCATTTCGGGGATCGACGTCCCCACGGCCCGGTGTATGACCAGGCCTCCCGGTGGATCAGGGCCTGATCGACGAGGCTGTTACTGCTGGCTGCACGTGTGGATAAGTTAGCACCAGGAGTGGTAAAGACTCGATCCTCCGTCCTCTAATAGCGACAGAAACAGAACACTCGCAGCCAGGCTTCATCTAAACGGAAGTAATCAAACTCAGAGCAGTTGCTTTTTGAATAAGAAATGTAAATATAATTTTTACCGTAAGATCCTATCATTGAGGAATAGATTGAAGGGGAGTTATGAAGAAGAAAGTGACTTGCTAACGTTTGTGAGTAACTTTATAGATGAAAAGTAAAATAGTTATTATGACTCGCGAAATCCCGTTAGAAATGCATAGTGAAAATAATAAAATGAGTTTAAAGCATTTCATGTATGGATCAATGGATGTTCGAGCCTCAGTTCAATAATTATTAGATATACACATTATATAGGCAGCTATGGGCTTTTGGCAGAATGTACGAAATCAAAACAAGGTTTAAAGTAGTCCTTAATGGTAACCTTAATCTAGTTTAGAAAGAGAAGTTAAGAAGGCTGAAGATTATGGTCTTCTGTATAGCCTAGCATAGGCAAGATCAAAACTAAATGAAGTAAGAGAATAGCTCGTCTCAAGAAAATAATACAGTAACAAAGTAAGTTCAGTTTACAAACATAACGCTGGGATTAACGAGGATATGTGACGTCTCTACCGCAGTCACAGCCTTTGGTTGAGGAAGTAACAGGTCGCTGTATAAAGGACCAATGAGAGAACATATTCGAGAAACCAACTGATTGTGAGTCTTCAAGTAACACATCAGTCTACCACAGACCATACGCTCTAGTTACCAATGGAGTTGAATGGACGATGAGTCTGTATTGGGTGGCATCACAACGATATACCTAAATTAGAAAGGGGTAAAGTAACCATTACAGACTTCCATTTTAGGGGGAGAAAAATTTCTGGCAATATACGATTAAACAGGTATACGTGAAAGGTGAATCCAGAAATGAGAGAGATGCAGAAGGCAGGAAACACGTACACCTTCGGTCTACGCCGGCATAAGGCAACACTTAGACTGTTACGTTGAAAATGGCATAAAATGCCGACAAGTTGATCACTAAGACATCATTTTCATTTCACTACTGTACTGCTGCCTCTGTATTTGACTGAAGAAGCCTACTGTGTAAGCGAAGCGTTTCAACACTAAAGATACCCAACTGTTGTACGTGTGTAACTCATCAACATTTAGACCGTTGATGTGAGAGAGTAAATGGTGCGTTTCAAGGTTAACGACCATCAGGGAAAAAATCCCAGAGTGGATATAGTGTTTAACGTTTAATATGTTACTAGAGGTAAGAATAAACCAAAGAACACCGATTAGAATAAACTTCGAATTAACTTACTTGAAAAAATAATAAAATTTGAGATTATTCGCTAATAAGAAGCAATGTTATATCAAAACAATTGGCTAACATTGTCAACACTGTCAGCAGTATCAAGGCAAGTTAACATTGTCGACACTGTCAGCAGTATCAAGGCAAGCTAACATTGTCGACACTGTCAACAGTATCAAGGCAAGCTAACATTGTCAACACTGTCAGCAGTATCAAGGCAAGTTAACATTGTCAACACTGTCAGCAGTATCAAGGCAAGCTAACATTGTCGACACTGTCAGCAGTATCAAGGCAAGCTAACATTGTCGACACTGTCAACAGTATCAAGGCAAGCTAACATTGTCGACACTGTCAACAGTATCAAGGCAAGCTAACATTGTCAACACTGTCAGCAGTATCAAGGCAAGTTAACATTGTCAACACTGTCAGCAGTATCAAGGCAAGCTAACATTGTCAAGACTGTCAGCAGTATCAAGGCAAGCTAACATTATCAACACTGTCAGCAGTATCAAAGCAAGCTAACATTGTCAACACTGTCAGCAGTATCAAGGCAAGCTAACATTGTCAACACTGTCAGCAGTATCAAGGCAAGCTAACATTGTCAACACTGTCAGCAGTATCAAGGCAAGCTAACATTGTCAACACTGTCAGCAGTATCAAAGCAAGCTAACATTGTCAACACTGTCAGCAGTATCAAGGCAAGCTAACATTGTCAACACTGTCAGCAGTATCAAGGCAAGCTAACATTGTCAACACTGTCAGCAGTATCAAGGCAAGCTAACATTGTCAACACTGTCAGCAGTATCAAGGCAAGCTAACATTGTCAACACTGTCAGCAGTATCAAGGCAAGCTAACATTGTCAACACTGTCAGCAGTATCAAGGCAAGCTAACATTGTCAACACTGTCAGCAGTATCAAGGCAAGCTAACATTGTCAACACTGTCAGCAGTATCAAGGCAAGCTAACATTGTCAACACTGTCAGCAGTATCAAGGCAAGCTAACATTGTCAACACTGTCAGCAGTATCAAGGCAAGCTAACATTGTCAACACTGTCAGCAGTATCAAGACAAGCTAACATTGTCAACACTGTCAGCAGTATCAAGGCAAGCTAACATTGTCAACACTGTCAGCAGTATCAAGGCAAGCTAACATTGTCAACACTGTCAGCAGTATCAAGGCAAGCTAACATTGTCAACACTGTCAGCAGTATCAAGGCAAGCTAACATTGTCAACACTGTCAGCAGTATCAAGGCAAGCTAACATTGTCAACACTGTCAGCAGTATCAAGGCAAGCTAACATTGTCAACACTGTCAGCAGTATCAAGGCAAGCTAACATTGTCAACACTGTCAGCAGTATCAAGGCAAGCTAACATTGTCAACACTGTCAGCAGTATCAAGGCAAGCTAACATTATCAACACTGTCATCAGTATCAAGGCAAGCTTCCACACTTTCATTTGCAATTCACAATAGGGAGTAGTTATCTGACTCATCGAAATACAGGCATACCAGAAAGAGCATTTAGCTGTCTTAATAACGCGAAGTGCATGAGGTTTGGCCTCCTTAACAAGAATTAGTGTCCCCAGGCGGCACACACGAGGTGTATAGCCCAAGCACAATCGAGGGACCATTAAGACCAACAAGAGGAAGCACTAAACGCACTTTTTACCCTTGGGAAATGGAAAGGTATATACAAGTACCTAATAGACTAACAGTTACGAGGCCTAAAGGCATTATTTCTCTAATGCCTGACTCACCAAAATTTGATCACCCACTGATTTAATGGGCGAGTACAGCTACGTGGCGGATTGTTTTGCGCAATTAGTAGACACAAGATCGAGCCTTTACCACTCTTTGAAACAAATGAGAGACACGGGTTTACGACAGCATGTAAATAAATATGAAACAGCACCATCTTCAGCTTCTTCCATGTACTAAAGTGTGTTTTGATCCAACGGACGTTGCTTCAGGAGCAACAAGTTCAATGTACAAACTCGTGGAGCGTCCAGAATTTTTTTTTCAAAAGTTGGAAAATCAATCTTAGACAACATTTCCAGTCCACCATTGATATTTATCAGACAAGAAGAAGTCAGGCTTCACTTGATAATGATCATGGACTGACCTAAACTGCTTTTCGAATTTTCCCTCAGTAAATAGAGTTATTTGTGAATTATTCCAGTTACGGTGACGATGGTTTTACTCTTCATTAAGTAAGATTATGACGGGGCTATGAACACTCAAGCAGCAGTTAGCCCTTGCGGCCGCGGCGCCCGTTGCCACCATGACAGGAGAAGCATAAGGCACTGCGCCTTATGGCTCGAGAAGAACCAGGCACTGCGCCTCATGACAGAAGCCCCAAGCACTGTGCCTCATGGCAGAAGCACCAGGTACTGTGCCTCATGGTAGGAGAAGTCCCAGGCACTGCGCGTCATGGCAGAAGTCCCAGGCACTGCGCCTCATGCAAAATGTTGTCTACGCACAGAGTCAACGAGTTCTCTCTCCTTGCTTTTGCAAAAAAGTATTATACGTAGTTCGAATACATTGTAAAGTGTCCTGTTATGGGTTGACAGCATAGGTTAAACCCACGGTGCAGGCTGTAACATCAAGTTACAGGTTGACAGCCTGGGTTAAACTCACGGTGCAGGCTGTAACATCAAGTTACAGGCTGACAGCATGGGTTAAACTCACGGTGCAGGCAGTAACATCAAGTTACAGGTTGACAGCCTGGGTTAAACTCACGGTGCAGGCTGTAACATCAAGTTACAGGTTGACAGCATGGGTTAAACCCACTGTGCAGGCTGTAACATCAAGTTACTGGTTGACAGCATGGGTTAAACTCACGGTGCAGGGTGTAACATCAAGTTACAGGTTGACAGCATGGGTTGAACCTACGATGCAGGCTGTAACATCAAGTTACAGGTTGACAGCATGGATTAAACTCACGGTGCAGGCTGTAACATCAAGTTACATGTTGACAGCATGGGTTAAACTCACTGTGCAGGCTGTAACATCAAGTTACAGGTTGACAGCATGGGTTAAACTCACGGTGCAGGCTGTAACATAAAGTTACAGGTTGACAGCCTGGGTTAAACTCACGGTGCAGGCTGTAACATCAAGTTACAGGTTGACAGCATGGGTTAAACCCACTGTGCAGGCTGTAACATCAAGTTACTGGTTGACAGCATGGGTTAAACTCACGGTGCAGGCTGTAACATCAAGTTACAAGTTGACAGCATGGGTTGAACCTACGATGCAGGCTGTAACATCAAGTTACAGGTTGACAGCATGGGTTAAACTCACGGTACAGGCTGTAACATCAAGTTACAGGTTGACAGCATGGGTTAAACTCACGGTGCAGGCTGTAACATCAAGTTACAGGTTGACAGCCTGGGTTAAACTCACGGTGCAGGCTGTAACATCAAGTTACAGGTTGACAGCCTGGGTTAAACTCACGGTGCAGGCTGTAACATCAAGTTACAGGTTGACAGCATGGGTTAAACTCACGGTGCAGGCTGTAACATCAAGTTACAGGTTGACAGCCTGGGTTAAACCCACGGTGCAGGCTGTAACATCAAGTTACAGGTTGACAGCCTGAGTTAAACTCACGGTGCAGGCTGTAACATCAAGTTACAGGTTGACAGCATGGGTTAAACCCACGGTGCAGGCTGTAACATCAAGTTACTGGTTGACAGCATGGGTTAAACTCACGGTGCAGGCTGTAACATCAAGTTACTGGTTGACAGCCTGGGTTAAACTCACTGTGCAGGCTGTAACATCAAGTTACAGGTTGATAGCATGGGTTAAACTCACTGTGCAGGCTGTAACATCAAGTTACAGGCTGACAGCATGGGTTGAACCTACGATGCAGGCTGTAACATCAAGTTACTGGTTGACAGCCTGGGTTAAACTCACTGTGCAGGCTGTAACATCAAGTTACTGGTTGACAGCCTGGGTTAAACTCACTGTGCAGGCTGTAATATCAAGTTACAGGCTGACAGCATGGATTAAACTCACTGTGCAGGCTGTAACATCAAGTTACTGGTTGAAAGCATGGGTTAAACTCACGGTGCAGGCTGTAACATCAAGTTACAGGTTGACAGCCTGGGTTAAACTCACGGTGCAGGCTGTAACATCAAGTTACAGGCTGACAGCATGGGTTAAACTCACTGTGCAGGCTGTAACATCAAGTTACTGGTTGACAGCATGGGTTAAACTCACGGTGCAGGCTGTAACATCAAGTTACAGGCTGACAGCATGGGTTAAACTCACTGTGCAGGCTGTAACATCAAGTTACTGGTTGACAGCATGGGTTAAACTCACGGTGCAGGCTGTAACATCAAGTTACAGGTTGACAGCATGGGTTAAGCCCACGGTGCAGGCTGTAACATCAAGTTACAGGTTGACAGCATGGGTTAAGCCCACGGTGCAGGCTGTAACATCAAGTTACAGGTTGACAGCATGGGTTAAGCCCACGGTGCAGGATGTAACATCAAGTTACAGGTTGACAGCATGTGGAGGGGAGAGGAACGAGAAGTAAAGGGAGGGAATAATTGAAAGGAGTGGTGAAAGGAAGATGAGAAATGAGGTATTTGAGGGGAGGGGAGGGAGAAAAGCTGAAGGAAAGAAGATGGGAGGGAAAGGAGGACAGGAAACGGGGAGGAAGGAGAAATAGAGGGGAAGAAAGGGAAGAGAGGAGATTGAAATGGGAGGGAGAGTTGGATGAGGGGAGAGGAAGAGAGGGGAGGAAAAAAAATATATAGGAGGGGAGAGATGAAGGCTGTAACATCAAGTTACAGGTTCACAGCAGGGGCTGTCAGCTTGTTTTTAGAGGCAGCAATAATACTATTCGTTGACTAACGAGCGTTAAGTGTCAACATTGCAGAGTAATTTTTTAATGGTCATCCGGCGTAGATTAAAAACAAGTTTAATGTCAGGCATTTGTGTAGTTTGGGGATGAAGTGTGCGTGCGTGCGTGCGTGTTGCATACATGCAAGTTGCATGCGTATGCTTGCGTGTGTGATTGCATGAACGCATGCTTTCGTACATGCGTGTGCGTGCATGCCTGGTTGTGTTTACTCTCCTACATGTACTCCATTATATGTGGATGGAGAGGTCGAGTCTCAGCTCCTGGCACCGCTTCCTCGCTGGCTACTACTGGATTCACTCCTAGATTAGTTTCACTCCCTGACCACCCTAAGGCTGAAGACATACTTTCTAGCATCCCTATGACTCGTTTTCAACTTCAAGCTGTGTCCTCGTATGTGAAGGCAGATCCACCATACAGGTGGTTCTGCCTTCAATTCCGGGACGCGTCTGTCTTGCACGTCACTCAGAGAGGAACCGGGTGGACGAATGTCGAAAGAATCTGTCTTCCTAGGGAAGTCAACCCCTAGGTTGATATTTTTTAACGGTCATGGACCGGGCTGCGGGGGCATTGACCCCCGGGAACACCCTCCAGGTGTCTGTCGAGAAATCTGTCCGTGTGTGTGTGTACTCACCTAGTTGTGGTTGCAGGAGTTGAGTCACAGCTCTACCCCTGCATGATCATGCATTTGTTAGGATTCACCTTAGAAGTCAATTGTTTGGTCACATATGAAGTCTGTTGAGGATGTTCGAGTTCATCCCTGTCCTCTCCTGTTCTTATTATTCTTATTAGTTTACAGCATCCGCAGACAGTGGCACAAACTCTGGTAGGTCGTTTAATTATATTAGAACATAGTGGTCGTAATATACTGGAGCGCTCTGCCTTGTAATCCTGCCTGTACTTTAACTCCTGGACTAATTTTGGTACGGTACTGCAACAAAGGTTTTCCATCAGTGCAATAATGTATAATTCACCCAGCTCTGTTTTTCTTGCTTTACCGTCTGTATCTCTATCGAAGAACTCTAAGATTTTTTTTTGTATTTTGAATGAAGAAGCCTGATGACCAGACAAAACCTCACTCCAATATAGATATTAAACTGTTGCACCTGTGTCTTGTATTACTAATTTGTATTTGTGGGAGGCAAGATTCGGCTCCTGGCACTGCCTACTACACTACTACGATAAGCATTGCTGACTTGTCGCCTCTTGGGCCTTATCAGTCAAGCCATTCTCAACCAACCTGAGACTAAATAAATGTTCGCTTACATCCCTAGTGGCTCATCTGTCTTCAACTTCCAACTATGGCTGTATCTTATTTTCAAGAAATCCGCTCTGTTTTTTTAACGTTTGATAGACTGAATAAACTTTCAGTCTATCGAAAGGTTGAAAAAGTTGAAAGATTTCAACAAACTCTCGTCGTGGAATGTTGATTAGAACTGGAAAGACGCGTTGCAAAACAAGCAACGTGTTTAAGCTGAAGTTTAAACAGAGCTAACTGCTATGCAATAAATGCTTGTACTGAATAGTGCCTTCTATTCACTATATTCAGTTCACGCTATTTGGATCCGCCTAACGTGAATATCACCTCTCCTGGTCAAAGACCCCACCGCCCTACACACTCGCACGACTCTAAATACTGGGAAATCAAGAGTTTTTGTTATTTACTTTTTGATAAACCAGGTACCAAGTTACGATCCAGGGAGGTACTGCCATCCAGGGAGGTGCTGCCATCCAGGGAGGTGCTGCCATCCAGGGAGGTGCTGCCATCCAGGGAGGTGCTGCCATCCAGGGAGGCGCTACCATCCAGGGAGGTGTTACCATCCAGGGAGGTGCTACCATCCAGGGAGGCGCTACCATCCAGGGAGGCGCTACCATCCAGGGAGGTGCTACCATCCAGGGAGGTGCTACCATCCAGGGAGGTGCTACCATCCAGGGAGGTGCTACCATCCAGGGAGGCGCGACCATCCAGGGAGGCGCTACCATCCAGGGAGGTGCTACCATCCAGGGAGGCGCTACCATCCAGGGAGGCGCTACCATCCAGGAGGCGCTACCATCCAGGGAGGCGCTACCATCCAGGGAGGTGCTACCATCCAGGAGGCGCTACCATCCAGGGAGGTGCTACCATCCAGGGAGGCGCTACCATCCAGGGAGGCGCTACCATCCAGGGAGGCGCTACCATCCAGGGAGGCGCTACCATCCAGGAGGCGCTACCATCCAGGGAGGCGCTACCATCCAGGGAGGCGCTACCATCCAGGGAGGTGCTACCATCCAGGAGGCGCTACCATCCAGGGAGGTGCTACCATCCAGGGAGGCGCTACCATCCAGGGAGGTGCTACCATCCAGGAGGCGCTACCATCCAGGAGGCGCTACCATCCAGGGAGGCGCTACCATCCAGGAGGTGCTACCATCCAGGAGGCGCTACCATCCAGGGAGGCGCTACCATCCAGGGAGGCGCTACCATCCAGGGAGGCGCTACCATCCAGGGAGGTGCTACCATCCAGGGAGGCGCTACCATCCAGGGAGGTGCTACCATCCAGGGAGGTGCTACCATCCAGGGAGGTGCTACCATCCAGGGAGGCGCTACCATCCAGGGAGGCGCTACCATCCAGGGAGGTGCTACCATCCAGGGAGGCGCTACCATCCAGGGAGGCGCTACCATCCAGGGAGGCGCTACCATCCAGGAGGCGCTACCATCCAGGAGGTGCTACCATCCAGGGAGGTACTACCATCCAGGAGGCGCTACCATCCAGGGAGGCGCTACCATCCAGGGAGGTGCTACCATCCAGGGAGGCGCTACCATCCAGGGAGGCGCTACCATCCAGGGAGGCGCTACCATCCAGGGAGGCGCTACCATCCAGGGAGGCGCTACCATCCAGGGAGGTGCTACCATCCAGGGAGGCGCTACCATCCAGGGAGGCGCTACCATCCAGGGAGGCGCTACCATCCAGGGAGGCGCTACCATCCTCTCATGCGTGTGTGAAAATGAAATCTGTTACATATTTTACATGGTAAGAGTTCTGGCCTTTTTTTTTGCGTGTAGATGTCAAGTATATCTTTCATATGTCTACTTACACTATGTCTACTTACACTGTCTACTTACATATGTCTAACTGCACATGTCTACTTACATATGTCTACTTGCATTCAGCATATGCTTTACTTTCCTGCGAGTTTCTTAGCAACACTCCAATAAAATTTCCTTTCCAGTCTGGGTCAGCCTGAGGCCGCACCGCGGGGGACTGATCCCCTAAACCATTACTAGATTAACAGATTTCCTAGTAATACCTGAAGATAATATTCCCCTGAAGGTGGGTAATAATAATTCTCCCTCATCCAGCATCAGCAGTTCACGTTGCTGCAGGTGCCAGAAATTAGTTTACTAATACGAGTATTTTAAGAGGGTGGACGGGTAAGCCAGCGGAAGGTCTCGGTCAATTGGCCAAATGCTCCAAATGACTTAAGACTCGCGTCAAGAATACTTGTCCTGTTTCCTGAGGAATCTTACCCAACCTAACCTGCCAGAGATAACAGTCAGGGATCTTCAACGTTCTGAGCTTTCAAGAGAGTAGAATTTTTATACACACATCGTGGATATATGAAAGATATTGTATACCATTAACTGAGTTAACCTTTTAATGGGTTAACCAGTTAATGGGCTAACCATTTATCACTTCTGTCTGGCGTGTAAATCATGATAATATTCATTGCCCCCCTTAATTAAGTGGTTAATCTAATTTATCCTTTCATAAAAGCAAAATGTTTCAACAGTGCTCATTCATTTAGCTAACTCATTTAACCTCAATTACATAAGCCTCTGTGTTTTAACTGCTGTGTGAGAGAACTTTAATATTACAGCTTCCTGTGTTCACTGCAGCATCAAGGGAGCTCCAGCATAATCCAGCCTTTGTTTACTGCTGAGTCATGTGATATTCACCATTGCCGGCTAATGCTAATTACCCTATATTACTGGATGGATGTATGGATGTTGGAGGGATAGGGTGGGTGTTGGAGGGATGGGGTGCGTGTTGGTGGGATGGTTATTACGAACTCAGGTATAGATATGGCCTGCACACCTTGTCGTAATGCAATTACCACTTGGGAACAAGTAAAAGAGAGCAGAGAATAACTGAATTATATTTCCTTCACCAAAACAAGCTGGTACTTAGTGTTTTATAGCCTATGTACAGTATTTACACTATGTACGATGAGGCAAAAGCAAGGGTAAGACACGTTGATCAATGATACAAATGCGAACACAAGACACAGTGAACCGTGATCGACCAGCAAGACTGCCATAGTTGTTTCCACGAGTGTACCACATCGCTTCACAACTTTGGTGGGCTTCCTTGTGATTGGCTGGTTGAACCAAAGTACTGGTATAAAGACGGGGCCCCTGATCGTTAAACCCTTAGCACCTGGTTCACTGGTCGGGAGACATGCCTATATGGGTGTGCGACTTACGCCGAATAAAATGTAACGTACTCTTAGTATGCCACAGTGGTAGTTAGCTTCGTCAATGGCGGTTGGTGGTGGTGAAGGCGGTCGAAGCGGCGGCGGCGGCAGCAGCAGCAGCGGCAGCTTACCTCATATTTGTTCGCGACCAGAGGCTGCAAGATTTTACCCGAGGCACAAACTTACTCACCTCGAGTATGTACCACTTTCCTGGATAGCCTGTCTCTGTTGCCATTCCGACTTCCGGACAAGAATGGACTCCCGGACAAGGAAGGACTCTCGGACAAGGAAGGACTCCCGGAGAAGGACTCCTGGACAAGGAAGGACTCCCGGACAAGGAAGGACTCCCGGACAAGGAAGGACTCCCGGACAAGGAAGAATACACAGTGACCTTACGTTGGCCTCGGCTCAGCCTGGCTGGCTCCGTCCCGTATACACATCATTCAGTGCCGGGGAGAGATGGCGGGGCCCCTCACTACTCACTGGGATGACAAACATACACACACACACACACACACACACACACACACACACACACACACACACGTTGCAGTACAAGCATTTATTGGGACAACCATTTTTGTATTTTTTTTAGCTTCTTGAGAAACCTCTGAGTGAAATGTTGTCCCAATAAAATGCAGTTCCGCTACATGTGACTACATTTACTTCATGTTTTACCTAACATGTTGTCGGTAATTTTACCAACATAATTACACTTCGTGGGCATCCAGAATGTCCTTATTACACCACAAGCCATGAGCAGCCATCAATACCCTGGATACATACCCATCTCCAGGACATTACTCCGTCAGCGATTATTAGTTCCTCTTATGATCTCGGTTGGAACACGTGATCGCAACATTTAGAAGTTACTTCAATAGTTATTGACTAAAAACTCTTGCTCATAGCTGCCCGTGTTTATGGGCTGTTATTAAAAAGTGGTTTAAACCAATAAATTATCTGTAATAAAGCTGCTGTTGAGGAAGGATGATGATTAAGACACATGTACAACAGTTGGGTATCTTTATTGACGAAACTTTTCACGTTTCGCCTACACAGTAGGCTTATTCGGTCATATACAAAGGGAGCAGTAGTGATGAAAAAAAGATGATGTAATCAATCAATCTTCGAGAGAAAGTATTTGAGGTGGTCAGTCCCTCAGCCTGGAGAAGAGTTCAGCTGGAGCAGGAACTCTTCTCCAGGCTGAGGGACTGACCACCTCAAATACTTTTTCTCCAAGGTTGATGGACTGATTACATCTCTATTTCATCACTACTGATCCCTTTGTATTTGACTGAAGAATCTGCTGTGTAGGCGAAACTTGAAACATTTCATCAATAAAGATACCCAACTGTTGTACATGTGTCTTAATCATCATCCTTCCTCAGCAGCAGCTTTATTACAGATAATTTATTGGTTTAAACCACAGTAAAGATACCCAACTGTTGTGGAATTTTTTTACATAATTTCCTAAATGTAGAACTTGTAAATGAATAATATAATAATTGTGTAATAAAATATGATGCTGTTTGGACCCTTCGAGAAATTTCGAGGGAGGGGAGAGGAGAACAGCCAATAGTGACGCTGGGGGAGACGCCATATTGAATTTAATGGGTGAACACTGGACTGCATGGTGCAAGTAATTCGGCGTCTTCCGAGGCCTATTGGGGTGTTTCGGCCTGAGTTTGTGATTGGGAACCCGTGTTAAGTCCCCTGCTGAAGAACTGGGACAGGAAATTTACTGGATCTCAAAAATTGCATGTGGATAGCGGAAAATAAATGTGAACATCACTCAGAGGAAAATGCACCATAGATCATTTAGATAACTAACTGGCCAGTGTAGGGTCTAAGTGTGAGGCAGGTGTTGTGGTGTGATCAATATACAGTAATTAAATGGTAAGTGTTAATACCAACTATATTTGTTGTACCAGAGTAGCTGGTTTTAATTTTATACTTATTAATTTAATTTGTGAGAGTGGTGAAGAAATGGACAGTCGAAGGAGTTTCAATTCAGTGACCTACTGTGATTTAAGTCCCACTTTCCTCACCCATATTACTTGCAGGTAATAATTCAGGCGATGTCCTGTAAACCTACTGCAAGTGATTTACTCTCATAATAATAAATATAATAACAATAATTTTCAAAACTTTTGCACATGTCCTAATCTTCAAATTGTCGGTATATTATACCATTTTCAACAATACTGAGGAAGGATAAGTGACTTATCGTGGCTCGTAAAAACAAAATGTAGGAGCGAGAGCGAAAGAGACAGAGGGATAGCGAGCGAGAACGACAGCACTAGACAAAATACGATAGCGAACGAGATCGAGCGCGACAGCGACAGAGCAAAGAAACGAGCGAGCCACGGGAGGAGGAGGAGGAGGATGATGCATGTGAAAATCAGACTGTACTACTGCCCCCATCACCAAAAAAAAAAAAAGGTCGCAGTTAACTAAATAAACAGCAACTCCGCTGTCGGTAGAGATGAGAGGAACATTTTTATATTCACACATGACACGCTCACGCGCCGAGAACCTCGATAAATTCCAAAAGGGAAATTAACTTACACGCTGCATGAACTCTCCGTAAAGTTTGTTAACTAATCCCTTTGTTTACAGCACACTCAGAGCCTAAGGAAGGAGGGGGAGGGGAGAGAGAGAGAGAGAGAGAGAGAGAGAGAGAGAGAGAGAGAGAGAGAGAGAGAGAGAGAGAGAGAGAGAGAGAGAGAGAGAGAGAGAAGATACACACACAACCCGCACATATAAAAGGGAGGAGAAAGAGAGAGAGAAAAAAAGAGAGAGAGAGAAAGAGAGAGAGAGAATGAATTTTCCCTTTCCCTTAGATTCAATAGTACGTATGTAAGGCCACGAAGGATCGCCTGGCCACTCCCGAGGCCGGCTATATAAGCGTGAGTGATAAATTTAAAGCTTATGTGATGTATATCATTTAGCTGTGGGAGCATGAAGAGGAGGCAACGTCATGTGCAGCGCATACCCATGTTACCCTGTGGGTGAGGAGATATACCCCAGGACACCTCTGGTAATACCCTCGTCTAACAAACGATAGTACCCGGGGTTGAATCCGGGGAAAAGCGAGACGTATAGGCAATTCCCCAAACACCTGGCGCCCATGTTACCTAGCAGAAGATACAGATGAGATGCGTGAATAAGAAACACACAGTCAAGACTCATAAAGCCACAAGTGGCGAAACGTCTCCCTTCACTAAATGTTTTGGTTGTGTATTGAAGTGTTTTGAAACTAATTCTTGAGAAGCTTTGTGAAAAAGTTGGACAAGTGAGTTGGTGGGAAATGTTGGTTTAGAGAAGGATCTGCCTAGTTTGGACCAGTAGGCCTATTGCGGTGTTCCTTCATTCTTATGTTCTCATTCCCACAATTTGTCCGTATTAACAAAAATATTTGAAGACATAGGAACAGCTGCGAGTCAAATCCTGTGGAATTTTTGGGTAGTTCCAAAAACAGCAATCGGCGTTATCCCATAAACAGTAACTGACGTCATTACTGTAGGCGCGTTAGCAGTTCTCACCGCGAACTTCATACTCTTAACTTCATGTACCGTTAATAAGACTGAACTTTTAACAGTAAGACCGCTGGCTCAGTCCCAAGGACTCTTTATATAGTCTATCATTATCCCTTAGGCAACAGGACACATGTGCAACTAACGTGACATTTTACTGTGGCAACGTTTCTCTCTCCAGGAGCTTGACAAACCTCTTGGACATGATTCCTGTTGATGATTTCTGTTGAAAGAATACATCAAGATTTTAACACCTTACGTTCGCCTATAAAGTTTCTTATATTTTTTTTTGCAAATCCTATGAAGCAAACCACTTACTCCAACTGAATCTACATAATATTACCGAAGCAGAGATCTAATGGGCCAGAACACTTAGCCAGAACATCTAACATCTCATTACCCATAACACCAAAAGTTCCCGAGTCACCAGCAAAAAATAAACAGAAAACAAATGGAGAAAATAAACAAAGTAAGAGTAGTACTGTGTATTTCAACGTTGTACCGAGTCTGAAGATGGCTTCAGTATGAGGCCGGAATATACATTGCTAATTTCAAGTTCTGTTCTTTTCATCTGTATTAACTCATTTGTACAACATCCTTGATTATTTTCAGAGTGGATGCGCAATGTCTACTAAATTTTAGGCAACAGGATCCATGGAACATGTAACATGGAACATGTAAACTCAGACTAGCAGAAGATATCAACCATTATGAAAGCCACCAAACTAACAAGCAATTCAAAACTAAAAGCTAATGAGTCATGAGAAAGTTTCACTCAGAAAAAACACAGAATGAGTGCAAAAAACCGCAACATTCTGACGTATCCATCAAGATCGTGATACGTGTTTCATGACAACCATCATACCCAAGATCGTCATGACATTTCCTTAGCATCAAACTTACTGACTGTTATCCATTCCTTGTAAAACGTTATATTAACTAATCTTTCCACTTAGGGGAAAAAATAAACACCTGGTGAGAGCAACAAGGGCATCTTTCCTTCCCACATGGAAAAAAAAACACGTGTTTAGATACCAGTCAAACAGTCATTCTCTCTGTTGAAAAATGCCTAGTAAACAGTATTAAAAGCAGCAAGTACGACACCACATATGTATTTCAAACCAAATGAAACCAGAGAGTAGTCAGAGGTTCATCAGTCTACACAGGGGGTGGAAAATTTTCGTTTATTTTCAGGATGATTAATCCTAAGTATAATAGATATGTTACAATGAGGAATGAATTTGTTAGTACGGGAGATCACACTTATGTTTGAGCAAACACATCATTTATAATGTGATTAATTTCCTTAACTTGTGTAAAAGGTTGGAGTAATTTGTGAACAATAATAGTGTAATTGTTAGAGTCCACAGTTTGACTGATTGTTATGTACATGTAAGGTGGGTCATACATCTTGTAAAAAACTTTAAACAAAATTCTGATAATGTATAAGTTTAGTATAAATGTTATATGTACCGTTAAGAGTGTGAACTTAGCTAGTTCAAGGTAACTCATAGTTAGGAATTATGAAAGTTTAAATTGTAAGGGTAGAGATAAATTGAGAAAATTTGTACCGAGCTGAGCATCTCCAAGGCGATAGACTCTGTGAACTTTGTAATATAATTAAATGTGAAGTTTAGCCAGGAAATTGTGCATTCTGGCACATCTGTTAATAAGTACACAAATAGCTGGACCACGAGGCAAGAATGAGATGGGAGATAATATAACAAGACATTGTTTCAAGATTTCAACTCGGCTCCCACATGTTGAAGAAATTGACGATCTCACTACAGTTGTCTTTAGGATCCCTTCCCATGTATCATTATTACATATGTAAACCAAGCCAAAGGCAAATATATATTGTAGCTTGGAGGAAGACGTGACAACACGTCATTACTATAACAACCAGGGGAGCAAGGTGGCATAGTAACCTTCCCGATAAACTTAATGTTTGAACTGTCTTCTTACATTAAGATATACAGCAAAGTTCGCATGTTCAACAGTAGTTTCTAGATCTCAAATCATAAAGTCTACGCTTAGATTTCAATGATTTTATTTGAAACGCTACTACAAAAAAATAACCAACATTAATTGGTTCTCAGCGTCGTTATAAAGGAGAAAACGACTCACCTTCAAGTTTACCTTAAAACGTCTTGAGAATGCCAGGGTTTATGGCCAGATATCCGAGTTGGAAAATAAATCGGCCGATCGCTTGATATTCATGGAGTAATTTATATTCAGCGGCAGAAAGACGAAACAAACTACCTGAAAGTCTAAAGACCTCATCCTCGGAGGTATTTCATTTATTAGGTCAAATGGAAAAAATATTTTGCACAGGCTGGACTTAGTAATATGACGACCTACTCAGGGAAACTTTGATCATTTGATCGAATCCTTCCGTTGGAATCCCGGTCCACGCTAAAATACAAGTAACACGAATAACTCAAAGGCACATTACCGTGAGTGGAATACACAAATAACCCGCACATAGGAAAAAGAAAGTATATGACGACGTTTCGGTCCGATTTGGAACGAAATGTCGTCATATTGTTTCTTTCTCCTATATGAGGGTTATATGTGTATGCATGACATGACGATGTGCCGGGAGGTTCTTCAATCTGTCCTATACGCGAAATATTCTAATGTTTCTCACAACACTGAGGGTTGAGCAACTTCCCCATATGTTTCTGCTCTCACGGTTCATCTTCCTGGCGGAACGTACGTCGAGGCTTCCTCCTCCCTCGGGGGAATTCAAGAAGAGACAATTTAACTTCCATCAAGACTTTGCGGAACTATATGCGAGGGGATTCCTCACTGAGTTCCTGTTGAAACTTATGTTGAGGGTGATGCATCTTCCCCTCAAGGAGCTGAGGGCAACACTTCCTTAGTTCCCCTCAAGGAGCTGAAGGTAACACTTCCTTAGTTCCCCTCAAGGAGCTGAAGGTAACACTTCCTTCCCTTAACGGACTGAGGGGAATAACACTTTCTCCCTTCAAAGAAATGAGGGGTCACACTTCCTTCCCTCGAGGAACTGAGGTTAACACCACCTTCAGAATTCTACACTCTAGGAAATGAATTTTAGAGAACAAGCGCCATCCGGCGGCACCTTTAAAGCTTGCTGAAGCTCTCTCTTCCCCCTTCCCCATTCCCTCCCCTTCCCCATTCCCTCCCCTCCCTTATTCCCTCCCCTCCCCCTACACACCATTTCTTCTCCGAAACCTGCAAGATACCGACAAGGTCACTGGAACAAGTGTTCCGTGACGAGAAAACTACGACGCTACATACACTTTTCCGACACAAACGTTCAAGACGATCACAGCAGCACGAACGATCACATCAGCACGAACGATCACATCAGCACGAACGATCACAACATCAGCACGAACGATCACATCAGCACGAACGATCACATCAGCACGAACGATCACATCAGCACGAACGATCACATCAGCACGAACGATCACATCAGCACGAACGATCACATCAGCACGAACGATCACATCAGCACGAACGATCACATCAGCACGAACGATCACATCAGCACGAACGATCACATCAGCACGAACGATCACATCAGCACGAACGATCACATCAGCACGAACGATCACATCAGCACGAACGATCACATCAGCACGAACGGTCACATCAGCACGAACGATCACATCAGCACGAACGATCACATCAGCACGAACGATCACATCAGCACGAACGATCACAACATCAGCACGAACGATCACAACATCAGCATGAACGATCACAACATCAGCACGAACGATCACATCACCACGAACGATCACATCACCACGAACGATCACATCACCACGAACGATCACAACATCAGCACGAACCTGGAGTTTACCTGGAGAGGGTTTCGGGGGTCAACGCCCCCGCGGCTCTGTCTGATACTAGGCCTCATGGTGGATCAGGGTCTGATCAACCAGGCTGTTACTGCCGGCCGCACGCAAACTGACGTACGAACCACAGCCCGGTTGGTCTGGTACTGACTTTATGTGCCTGTCCAGTGCCTGCTTGAAGACAGCCAGGGGTCTATTAGTAATCCCCCTAATGTATGCTGGGAGGCAGTTGAACAGTCTTGGGCCCCAGACACTTATGGTGTTGTCTCAGTGTACTCATGGCGCCCCTGCTTTTTATCGGGGGAATGTTGCATCTCCTGCCGAGTCTTTTGCTTTCATTGGGAGTAATTTTCGCGTGCAGGTTTGGTACCAATCCCTCCAGGACCTTCCAAGTGTATATTATCATGTATCTCTCTCGCCTGCGTTCCAGGGAATACTGATCAAGGACCTTCAACCGTTCCCAGTAATTTAGGTGCTTTATCGTTCTTATGTGTGCTGTGAAAGTTCTTTGTACACTCTCCAGGTCAGCAATGTCACCAGCCTTGAAGGAGGCCGTTAGTGTACAGCAGTATTCCAGCCTAGAGAGAACAAGTGATTTGAAGAATGTCATCATAGCCTTGGCGTCCTTAGTTTTGAAGGTTCTCATTATCCATCCTATCATTTTCCTAGCCAATGAGATAGATACATTGTTGTGATCTTTCAAGGCGAGATCCGCTGACATTATCACTCTCAAGTCCTTCACATTTCTTTTTCTCTCTATTGTATGGTTAGAATTTGTCGTATACCTTGATGCATTTTTAATTTCCTCAAGTTTTCCATATCTGAGTAGTTGAAATTTCTCCTCGTTGAACTTCATATTGTTTTGAGCAGAACGAACGATCAGACTGCCAGCTTATCTTTAAGGGCTTTTGTCTTAGGCTTCGGACATCAAGAATAATAAAAAGTCAGCATACCGTGGCAGGAACAATTCACAAATAACCCGCACTTAGGAGAGCAAACATATAACGGAGTTTCAGACCGTAATGGACCACTGACAGGTCAGGGTTAAGCCAGAAAACATAGAAAACCAGAAGACTGGCCGAGAAGAAAGCAGAAGGTAGTAGTAGCAGTAATAGTAATAGTAGTAGTAGCAGCAGTAATAGTAATGGTAATAGCAGTAGCAGTAATAGTAATAGTAGTAGTAGTAGCAGTAATAGTAATAGTAGTAGTAGCAGTAATAGTAATAGTAGCAGTAATAGTAATAGTAGTAGCAGTAGCAGTAATAGTAATAGTAGTAGTAGTAGCAGTAATAGTAATAGTAGTAGCAGTAATAGTAATAGTAGTAGTAGTAGCAGTAATAGTAATAGTAGTAGTAGTAGCAGTAATAGTAATAGTAGTAGTAGTAGCAGTAATAGTAATAGTAGTAGTAGTAGCAGTAATAGTAATAGTAGTAGTAGTAGCAGTAATAGTAATAGTAGTAGTAGTAGTAGCAGTAATAGTAATAGTAGTAGTAGTAGCAGTAATAGTAGTTGCAGCAGCAGCAGCAGCAGCAGCAGTAGTAGTAGTAGCAGCAGCTTAAGAATTTGCTTAAGTTAGATTAGCTAAGATGTTTTATGTTATTTAATTTTTTTTCAAGGTTAGGCTAGACTGAAGCTTGTCTCTCACTGTAAATTATTTAGAGATGCAATGGTGCTGCAGGTGGCCCAGTACACTGCAGGTGGTCTAGCATACACACCGGTGGCCCAGAATACACACACAGGTCGTCCAGCACACACACACACACACACACACACACACATGGTGCGTGATGAGGTATCACAGTGGGCACCTGTGACGAGCGGCGTTCCGCAGGGGTCAGTCCTAGGACCAGTGTTATTCTTGGTATATGTAAATGACATGACAGATGGGATAGACTCAGAAGTGTCTCTGTTCGCAGATGTGAAATTAATGAGGAGAATCACATCGGAAGAGGACCAAGCAGGACTTCAAACAGACCTGGACAAGCTTGACATCTGGTCCAGCAAATGGATTCTCGAGTTCAATCCCACCAAATGCAAAGTCATGAAGATCGGAGAAGGGCAAAGAAGACCGCTGACAGAGTACAGGCTAGGCGGACAAAGGCTACAAACCTCGGAAAAGGAGAAAGACCTTGGGGTGAGTATAACGCCAAGCACGTCTCCGGAGGCACACATCAACCAGATAACTGCGGCAGCATATGGGCGACTGGCAAACCTAAGATTAGCGTTCCGTTACCTTAACAAGGACTCGTTTAAGACACTGTACACCGTGTACGTCAGGCCCATACTAGAATATGCAGCACCAGTCTGGAACCCACACCTGGTCAAGCACATAAAGAAACTAGAGAAAGTGCAAAGGTTTGCGACAAGGTTAGTTCCACAACTCAGGGGTCTGTCCTATGAAGAAAGGCTGAGGGAAATAGGACTAACAACACTGGAGAAAAGAAGGGTCAGAGGAGACATGATAACGACATACAAAATACTGCGGGGAATCGACAAGGTAGACAGTGACAGGATGTTCCAGAGAGGGAACACAGAAACAAGGGGACACAACTGGAAGCTGAAGACTCAGATGAGTCAAAGGGATGTTAGGAAGCATTTCTTCAGCCACAGAGTAGTCAGGAAGTGGAATAGTCTAGAGAAAGATATAGTGGAGGCAGAAACCATACATAGTTTTAAGACAAGGTATGATAAAGCTCATGGAGCAGGGAGAGCAGAGACCCAGTAGCGGACAGCGAAGAGGCGGGGCCAGGAGCTGAGTCTCGACCCCTGCAACCACAATTAGGTGAGTACAATTAGGTGAGTACAGGTCGTCCAGCACACACACACACAGGTCGTCCAGCACACACACACACACACACAGGTCGTCCAGCACACACACACACACAGGTCGTCCAGCACGCGCGCGCGCACACACACACGTCGTCTAACACACACACACACATGTCCAGCAGACACACACACACAAAGGTCGTCCAGCACATACACACAGGTCGTCCAGCACATACACACAGGTCGTCCAGCGCATACACACACACACAAGTCGTCCAACAAACACACACACACAGGTCGTCCAACACACACACACACACACACACACACACACACACACAGGTAGTCCAACACACACACACACACACACACAGGTCGTCCAACACACACACACACACACACACACACACCAGGTGAACAGGCTGAGGAAGGAAGGAGGGGAGGTCACAAGAAATGACCATGAAGTGTGTGAGGAGCTCAACATGAGATTCAAAGAGGTGTTCACAGAGGAAATAGAAGGGCCTCCAGAAAGGAGGAGAGGTAGGGTACACCATCAGGTGCTGGACACGATACAACAACTGAGGAGGAAGTGAAGAGGCTACTAAGCCGAGCTAGATACCTCAAAGGCGATGGGGCCGGACAACATTTCTCCATGGGTCCTGAGAGAGGGAGCAGAGGAGCTATGTGTACCCCTAACAACAATCTTAAACACGTCTATCGAAACAGGGCAACTACCAGAGGTATGGAAGACAGCAAATGTAGTTCTAATTTTTAAAAAAGGAGACAGAAACGTAGCACTAAACTACAGACCAGTGTCACTGACATGTATAGTATACAAGGTCATGGAGAAGATTATCAGGAGAAGAGTGGTGGAGCACCTAGAAAGGAATGAGCTTATCAACGACGGCCAACACGGTTTCAGGGACGGGAAATCCTGTGTCACAAACCTACTGGAATTCTATGACAGGGTGACAGCAGTAAGACAAGAGAGAGAGGGGTGGGTAGATTGCATATTCTTGGACTGTAAGAAGGCGTTTGACACAGTCCCCCACAAGAGATTAGTGCAGAAGCTGGAGGACCAGGCAGGGATAACAGGGAAGGCACTACAATGGATCAGGGAATACCTGTCAGGAAGACAGCAGCGAGTCATGGTCCGTGGCGAGGTGTCAGAGTGGGCGCCGGTAACGAGTGGGGTTCCACAGGGGTCAGTCCTAGGACCGGTGCTGTTTCTGGTGTTTGTGAACGACATGACGGAAGGAATAGACTCCGAAGTGTCCCTGTTTGCAGATGATGTGAAGTTGATGAGAAGAATTCAATCGGAAGAGGACCAGGCAGAACTACAAAGGGATCTGGATAGGCTGCAAGCCTGGTCCAGCAATTGGCTCCTGGAGTTCAATCCAACCAAGTGCAAAGTCATGAAGATTGGGGAAGGGCAAAGAAGACCGCAGACGGAGTACAGTCTAGGGGGCCAGAGACTACAAACTTCAATCAAGGAAAAAGATCTTGGGGTGAGTATAACACCAGGCACATCTCCTGAGGCGCACATCAACCAAATAACTGCTGCAGCATACGGGCGCCTAGCAAACCTAAGAACAGCATTCCGACATCTTAATAAAGAATCGTTCAGGACCCTGTACACTGTGTACGTTAGGCCCATATTGGAGTGTGCAGCACCAGTTTGGAACCCACATTTATCCAAGCACGTAAAGAAACTAGAGAAAGTGCAAAGGTTTGCAACAAGACTAGTTCCGGAGCTAAGGGGTATGTCCTACGAGGAGAGGTTAAGGGAAATCGACCTGACGACATTGGAGGACAGGAGAGATAGGGGGGACATGATAACGACATATAAAATACTGAGAGGAATTGACAAGGTTGACAGAGACAGAATGTTCCAAAGATGGAACACAGCAACAAGGGGACACAGTTGGAAGTTGAAGACTCAGATGAATCACACGGATGTTAGGAAGTATTTCTTCAGTCACAGAGTAGTCGGGAAGTGGAATAGCTTGGGAAGCGATGTAGTGGAGGCAGGTTCCATACACAGCTTTAAGAAGAGGTATGATAAAGCTCATGGCGCAGGGAGAGTGACCCAGTAGCGGCCAGTGAAGAGGCGGGGCCAGGAGCTATGTATCGACCCCTGCAACCACAACTAGGTGAGTACAACTAGGTGAGTGCACACACACACACACACACACACGATGTTAGGAAGGATTTCTTCAGTCATAGAGTAGTCAGGAAGTGGAATAGTCTAGCAAATGATGTAGTGGAGGCAGGAACCATACATAGCTTTAAAACGAGGTAAGATAAAGCTCTTGGAGCAGGGAGAGAAGTGACCCAGTAGCGGACAGTGAAGAGGCGGGGCCAGGAGCTGAGTCTCGACCCCTGCAACCACAAATAGGTGAGTACAATTAGGTGAGTACATACACACAGGTCGTCCAGCACACACCGTGATGCCACAATGATCACTACTCAAGAGCCAAAATAATTATTATCCGAGGCGCCAGAATGATTATTACCCCTACAAGTAACCGGTTTCCTGGGTAGGTTGTTGTACCATCGCAGCCCGACCTAAGGCCACACTTCCTCGCTGAATACTTGGTCAACCATGCTGTTGCTGCTAACGACCCACTGGCCAAAGTAGCCATCACAGACTGGCTTATCTACATGTCCATCTTCCTCTTGGAAACGTCAACTTTATCCCCAGGAACATTTTCAGTATCGTATGCCAGGTTGATGAGTGAGATACATGTGAGAAACAGGTGGGTATCTTTATTGTCGAAACGTTTCGCCAACGTGGTAGGCTTCTTCAGTCAAATGTATAAAACGTCCATCGTTATTACTGTCTTGACAACTGAAAAATGGTATGGTGATACCGTGAAAGGACTGAAGACGCCACTCGTGGCGAAACGTTTCCTCTAATAGACCTGAACTGTACAAAAATGTCTTTTTCCGCATCTTCAGTCAAATACAAAGAATGGATCGTAGGTGAACCGTGTCGACAATAGACACACCCAACTGGTGTATATGTGTCTTGTCATCTTGTCGGTATTTTATACCATTTTCGACATGATGCCAGGTTGAGTCGTGGACCACGACTCAACCTGGCATTCATGGCACCCATCCTGGCACTCATCCCATTTTCTTTATCAAACCCTGCGTGAAATTACTGCTCTGCCTGCAAGTTTGAAGACAATAACAAGTTGCATAATGTACTTTATTGAAAAATTTAACTTGTGTCGAGTTCTATTAAGTCGTGACTTTAAAATCTCAATAGAGGCTTCCTTTGCAACTTTTCACTATCTTCGTATATCACATTCTTGTTTCTCAGAAAAGCTTCACCTGACATCTTTTAAACCAGGGGTTCGAAACCCCTTTTTACGATTATAGATCCCCAGTATACTGCCCAATACGTGCCCACACCCCCTTCACCAGACTCTGGAGACCATCACCACTGCTGTTAGGTTCCAGTATGACTTCAAAAGATGTCAATAGCTTGGTTTGACTTGACATATATGGGTAACTAGGGACAGAACGGCTGATACTTCATTCTAACAACAACTTTCTTTTAAAAATTGTTCGGATATGGAGTCCCATATATGGAGTCCCATACCCCCATTATTTGATTAGGAACACCCCCCACCTCCTCATCCCCTGTTCTAATAACTACCTTTTACTCATTCCTTTTTCTTCTGGCTAAACAATACTGAAAAGCCATAATTTTTGCAGCCTACAAAAACAAAAATAACTTTTGTCTTTGTCAAATCATACGATACTTTTTTTTTTTTTTTTTTTACGGAATTACAAAAGCATCCGTTGACAGCAATTTTGAAATGCAGTTGACAAACATCCAAATAAATTCGTTTCATTTGCATTAGTATTCATATTATGTTAATAAAAATAAATGGACTCACGATTGTTTAACTGTCAATAGTTGATGTATAAGTATCAGCGGAGAATATGAGCGAGCATGATGATAGAGGAAGAGAAAGAGAGTATGAAAACATACAGCACAAGAGGCTATGTATAAACATACAGCACAATAAGCTATGTATAAACAAACAGCACAAGAGGCTATGTATAAACAAACAGCACAAGAGGCTATGTATAAACATACATAATAGGCTGTTGTTTCGTGAATATATAGCATTAAGCCAGAGACATGAGAGCAGCTCTAATAATTACACAACATGAAATGTAAGACATGTAACATATTAAAAAGAAAGAAGAAAAAAAAGAAAAAAGGGAAAAGGAGAGAGAGAGAGAGAGAGAGAGAGAGAGAGAGTAAATTATATTTTGAACTTATCATGAACCATATCGGGTCATGTGGCTCTGGGGTCGTGTCAACATAACTGAGGACAGTGGAATAAGTGATTAGAAAAACCGCAAAATGGTTGATGCAATATATTAATGTCCATTAAGCCAAGAGTTTACATTGAAGTCTTTCTACGAGGGCAGTTAGTGTGTGTGTGTGTGATGCGTGTGTGTCGGGGGTGCTTGTGAATGTGCGTGTGTGTTTGGGGTGTGCGTTTGTGTGTGGGGTGCGTATGGAACGCGGGTTACCTTCCCCTGTATACAATAATGCTGGAAAGACTATACCCAGGAACCTAACTGTGATTTGACGGAGACCAATTTGTTGCGCTTTAACCCGGACCATTACTATTGCTAGCGATTTCGTGGTCGAGCGATTATTGGAAAATCATCCGAGAAATGAACACTTAGACTGAGATTGGTAGATCATTAACGGTGGACCAAGCAGCTTAGATTGCACGATCGTTACCCTGAATGTCTATGTCCAGAAAATCAGCAAAAGTACGATTTGTGTGTGTTACTAGAAATTCGGTGTAACGATTATTGCATATGGAGTATTATTTCTAAATAGCTTGCAAGGCATTTTGGCTGTCTGAAACAATAACATCTGAAGGGGATGACATAATTCCCATGTGTATGATAGTGGAAAATATTGCTTATAACTTCCGTGAAACTGCTGGTAGACTACTTAGTGTCCTAGAATAAATCTACAGTACCTGGAAACAGACACGTATCCAGCTCTAGGGATGAAGAGTCTTGGCTTACACTGCAGCAGCAAATGAGTGTGTTTCGAGGTAAAGGAAGAGCTACTTCGCAGCAGGTATACAAGCCTTCGGGCCTGGAAGGGTAGACGAACAAACCTGAATCATTGAGACTTTCCAAGATGGCAGGATAATATATGGGGTGGACGTATTACCTGGAGATTACCTGGAGAGAATTCCAGGGGTCAACGCCCCCGCGGCCCGGTCTGTGACCAGGTATAGGAGAGGTAATGAAATGAAATTTACCGAGTTCGAATAAATGGGGTTAATGATTAATGAAATTAAACTTGTTGAGTATTCTGTGCGTAAGAGAATAGAGAAAGTAGTCAAATGAAAACGAAAACAAAGGTAATGGGATTCATCTAGATATAGTAAAGTGGTGTTTGCCTGTGCATGCAGAGGCTCTCAACTGGGAAAGATAAAAAAGGTCCCAAACATGAGCGTAAACCCTGATGATGAGCGGCATTAAGTTTATCAAGAGTAGCTGACGAAGTTACATAATATATTTGGTCTCCGTAATCTAGCATTGAGAAGATCAGGGCTAAATGAAGGCGAAAAAGGGTTTGTCTGTCAGCTCTATGAAAAATCGGCAAAAGTTTTAGGTAGGTTCAGCCGACAAAGACAGGTAGCTGCTAGGAAGGTGATGATAGGCTTGCACGACATTCAACAAAGAGAACAAGAATTTTAACCGTATCAAGCACTGGAAACGGGAAGCCATACAGGTGTAAGATAGGCTGTGGGGTGATTCGCTACCACGTTATATTTGTTTCAGCAACAGAAAACTTCTTTGAAACCATTTGAAAATGACCCAAGAATACTACGATGAATCGACAGCTTCATTAAGGGAAAAACGGGGTGTTAATAGCTAACAAAAACAAGATAGTACCGAGGAAGCAGCCTTTCGGAACGTTGTTGTGTTGACCTAAAAGGTGGGGGGAAATATTTTCTCTGACAAAGTCTCTCTCTTTTTTTCTCTCTGACAGAAAATCTGAGAAAGTTTACAGTTAGATCAACCTGGAGAAAACAATTACAGGTTACATTTGCTTCTGAGAAAACGTAATGATGGTTTCAAGACAGTATGAAGATAATGGTGGAGCTGTGGTTATAATAATGAATGTTGGAGTGCAGGGACGAGGTGGACATCCTGGAAATGAAAATTTATTCCAGAATGTCTATGAAAAAACAAGTGGTAAATCTTTCAATCAAGGCAGCCAAGAAGTAAACAGCACTAAGGCGTATTTCGTACCTGTCTGACAGCAAGTGTGCTCTCAACTAGAGTATATTCCACTTTCTAGGATTTTCTGTCTCGTCTTCTGCGACTTCAGGACAGGACAGAGAAGAGTGAAAGGCAATTTCTCTCATTCATCTGGATCCAGTTTCGTCAAATCTCTCATATCAGCAGATATGACAGATTTAACGAAACTGGAAGGGGTTTGAGGGAGTGGGGGGTGGCCTTACTCATGTTCAAAGTCATTGGTATTAAATTACTTACCTGCCTCAACTTCACGATCAGAGAAACCAGCATTTATTCCAAAAGATAGGAGGAGACACACTCTCTGGCTGTACCCTTTTCAACAACAACAATATTATCTGCGATAGTCTTTCCTAGATTGACTAACATGGAACATATTCAGACATTTATGAAATCAACTAACGAAATGTAATCTTTGGCCCACATCCGGTTGTTACTTCATCGTGTTCCCTATCTGTATGTTTCATAAATATAAATATTGTAATATTCACAATCAGTATACAGATGTGTTAGTAAATAGCTTCTAGCAGTGAAGATTGAAAATGCCTCACTTCGGCATATATTTATTAGCAACAATTGCGTTAAAATCTGCCTCTCAATTTTTTGAATTCTTACACTTTGAATGTTGAAAACTATATATTCGTTACTGGAAGAAATTATATTAAATATTTATATATAATATACATATAGCCATTGATCGATAATGTTAAGGATAACTTTTAAATGAGCTGATGTAGGTAGCAGTTCTTAGCTTACAAAACAAGATAGTAGATCTAATCCTAACACTGAAGTATCACTGTGTGGAAAAAAGATGGCAATAACTGAATGATAATCTATAGAAGTGTTTCAATAATATGTTTGGAGATGTACTGCAGCTCAGGTCTTTCGTAAAGTGATGTTTTCTTACACTATACTGATGAAGGGGGAGAAGGAGTTCCAGGTCTCTATGTACCACACGAGTCGTGTCTTATCTAGGCAGCAGTCTGACAATTTCCAAACAACGTTGAGAAGCTTGAGGAGTCCATAATGCGAAGCGTCTTGGATCGAAGCTCCCGGCTTTCGAAAAGGAGAGACTTCTGCAATTTTCACTGCAGGGTAAAGCACCTTCGGACTATATGTGGTTTAAAAGTTGCATTAAGACGACTTTTGTTGTTGGGTGTGAGTGCTAAAGCACAAGAACATAATTATCTGACCCTAATACTGAGAGTTGGCACTAAGTGTCTATGCAAGTTAACGAAACGTGAAAGGAACTTTGTAGATAACAAAAAAGGCACAATACCGTGACTGGAACAATACACACACAACCCGCACATATAAAAAGAGAGCTTACGACGACGTTTCGGCCCGAAATGGTCCAAGTCGGGCCGAAACGTCGTCGTAAGCTCCTCTCTTTTTATATGTGCGGGTTGTGTGTGTATTGTGAACTTTGTAGATTTGCTTAACAAGACAAAGTACTTTGAGGGGTCTCCTATTAAGGTTTAACCTGAAAAGTGGGTATAAATGTAGTCCTTGGGAATCACGAATCAAGTGACTTAAAAGATCTGCTACATTTTTGTCAGGACAAGTACGGGAAGGGCTGGGTCAGGTGTGTACTTGCCAGCTAATACTCTAGGTTTTTTCTCTACTGAGTAATCAAACTGACATAACTCCACCTCGATCTGCAGATGAGTGGTTCTTGTTCCTAGGAACTGGAGATATCCTTCCCTTCCTTGGATCGAGTGTCATTACTTCTCATTCCCCAGGCGACACACACACAGCTCGCACATGGGAGAAAGGAGCTAACGACGACGTTTCGGTCCGACTTGTACTATTTACAAAGTCACACAAACAAAAGAGTAAGTTAGATAAGGTTTGTCAGGAAACAGGACAAGTGTTTCCTGACGCGGGTCTTGGTAAAGAGTGAGGTAGCTAGTATATATGTCGTGCCGAACAGGTAAAACTGGTCAATTAGCAAGAACTCGTTTAAAATTATGTTCTTCCTAAAAAAAATTCTTATACAATTAAAGTTTTTTTTTTTTATGTTAATATAAAAATTAATGATTTTTGTACCAAAATAACCTTAAGAAACTTACCTAACCTTATTATAATAAACGCAATTTAGTTTAATCTAACTAAATATATTTTATATAAATTTACAATAATTTAACACATAAACACAATAAAATATGTTTTTTTCGTTAGATTCAGGATAATTTTTGCGAAATTATTGCATACACAAATTTTCGCTTGCCTTATTCGGCAAGAAGTGCGTTGCTATTTAAGCCAAAATCGCAAGTTCTACCTATTCGGCACGACATATATAGGAGAGAACAAGACAGGGAGAAGAATAAGTAGTGGTAGTGATAAGGTAGGTAGTGGCTACCTCACTCTTTTCTGTTAGTGGGACTTTGTAAATGGTCCAAGTCAGACCGAAACGTCGTGGTAAGCTCCTCTCACCTATGTGTGGGTTATTTGTGTATTGTTCCAGTCACGGTATTGTGCTTTTTGTTCTTTCTTCCCAGGCGAGTTATGACTAGTACGAGTTTATCGCTTCACCGTGAACATAATAATTCAATATTGATACTCGGGAACCCTGCTGCAATTATGATTAATTTTACTGTTGGTGGCTTGGTTGATAGTGTTCTCAACTCACACACTGAGGTTCCGGGAATCGATCCCGGCACGGGTAAAACGTTGAGCATGTTTCCTTATAACTGTTGGTCCTGTTCACCTAACAGTAACTAGGTACCTGGGTGTTAGACGACTATTGTTGGTCGCATCCTGGGAAACAAGATTAACCTAAGTTGCCTGTAATGCTCTGCATAACCAGGAACTTTTTACATAGTATGCCAGTGATGTCAGCTACGTCTGTAAACGTCATATTACGTACTTGTAGACATAAAGTATTATTATTAATTAACATGCGGGTCTGAGATAAATTATCGGCGAGGTTTCGGTCCTTCATTAACCATTATCTCCCGGGACGGACCGAAACGTCGTTTAGTTTCGCCTACAGATTGAGGAATAGCTGTGAACTGTTCCAGCCACGGCAGTGTGGCTTATTCTTCCAGTTATAAAAATTAGTGCAAAAACATGTAATTATTATTATAATCATAACTATGCGCTAAACTCACAGGGTGCAAAAGTATGTTTAATCAACACAAATAAGATGGTTGCAACAAGTATGTCAACGTTGTGTAAGGGAAAAACAAGTTCCCAAAGTTAAACTTCAGTTAAACCAATTAGAGTCTAGTGGCTAAAAAAAAAAAAAAATTAAAACACTCGTGCAGAGCTATCTGTGGTAATCAGTTTTTTTTCTTCAAAGTCACCGTCTGCATACGGCTATCTGTGGTTATCAGTCTTCCTTCTACAAAGTGTCCGTCTGCATACGGCTATCTGTGGTTATCAGTCTTCCTTCTACAAAGTCACCGTCTGCACACGGCTTTCCGTGGCTATAAGTCTGATCAAGCCATGTATACAACACATTCCCTCTCTTTTTCATTAGTATTCGGATTGGTGTCGACATCGGCCTCCTCACTGGCAGCTGGTGAGCGCACACCCTCACTGGCAGCTGGTGAGCGCACACCCTCACTGGCAGCTGGTGAGCGCACACCCTCACTGGCAGCTGGTGAGCGCAATCCTCCCCCTCCCGACGTCATCGATCTTAACTAAGGTGAGCTTGACTGATATATGTGACAGGGAAAAACGAAAGAGTTTTAACTCCTGTATCACCGCATCAGAGAGCTCTCAGACCTTCCTCTTTCTCAGATTAATTTTTTTTTGAATGCTCTATTGTCTGGTAATAAATTATCAGAAAAAAAGACTAAAAAAAAAAAGGCACAACACCGTGACTCAAACAATACACAAATGACCCGCACACAGGTGAGAGAGAAGAGCTTAGGTCGACGTTTCTGTGACTTGCGGGTTGTGCATTGTTCAATTGTTGTTCATTGTTATTGTTCATTGTTGTTCATTGTTATTGTTCATTGTTATTGTTCATTGGTATTGTTCATTGTTATTGTTCATTGGTATTGTTCATTGGTATTGTTCATTGTTATTGTTCATTGGTATTGTTCATTGGTATTGTTCATTGGTATTGTTCATTGGTATTGTTCATTGGTATTGTTCATTGGTATTGTTGTTCATTGTTATTCTTGTTCATTGTTATTCATTGTTGTTGTTGTTCATTGTTATTCATTATTATTGTTCATTGTTGTTCATTGTTATTGTTCATTAATATTGTTCATTGTTATTGTTCATTGTTATTGTTCATTGTTATTGTTGTTCTTCATTGTTACTGATGTGCATTGTTGTTGTTATTGTTGTTCATTGTTGTGTATTGTTGTTGTTCTTGTTGTTCATTGTTGTATATTGTTGTTATTGTTGTTCATTGTTGTGCATTGTTGTTGTTGTGCATTGTTGTTGTTGTGCATTGTTGTTGTTGTGCATTGTTGTTGTTGTGCATTGTTGTTGTTGTGCATTGTTGTTGTTGTGCATTATTGTTGTTGTGCATTGTTGTTGTTGTGCATTGTTGTTGTTGTGCATTGTTGTTGTTGTGCATTGTTGTTGTTGTGCATTGTTGTTGTGCATTGTTGTTGTTCATTGTTGTTGTTGTTCATTGTTGTTGTTCATTGTTGTTGTTCATTGTTATTGTTCATTGTTATTCATTGTTATTGTTCATTGTTGTTGTTGTTCATTGTTGTTGTTGTTCATTGTTGTTGTTGTTCATTGTTGTTGTTGTTCATTGTTGTTGTTGTTCATTGTTGTTGTTGTTCATTGTTGTTGTTGTTCATTGTTGTTGTTCATTGTTGTTGTTGTTCATTGTTGTTGTTGTTCATTGTTGTTGCTGTTCATTGTTAATTGTTATTGTTGTTCATTGTTATTATTAATTGTTATTGTTGTTCATTGTTGTTGTTGTTCATTGTTGTTGCTGTTCATTGTTAATTGTTATTGTTGTTCATTGTTATTATTAATTGTTATTGTTGTTCATTGTTATTATTAATTGTTATTGTTGTTCATTGTTATTATTAATTGTTATTGTTGTTCATTGTTATTCATTGTAATTGTTGTTCATTGTTGTTCATTGTTATTGTTGTTCATTGTTATTGTTGTTCATTGTTATTATTGTTCATTGTTGTTGTTCATTGTTATTGTTGTTGTGCATTGTTGTTGTTGTGGTTGTTGTGGAATAATGGATGAACGCTGGAAAAACTAGTAGAAAGACACACAACATATCTGTTCTTGCAAGATCAAAATCTTAAATTAGCACACTCTCCAACTCCGACAGAAAAATGCCAATGAATCGCCTTCTAATCACATTCTAAGCGTTCTAATCGCCTTCTAATCACATTCTAATCGTTCTAACCGCCTTCTAATAATTCTAATCGCCTTCTAATCACATTCTAATAATTTAAATCGCATTCTAATCATATTCTAGTAGCCTTCTAATCCCACATCACTGTGGAATCAGGCACATCTTTTTTTACCAAGAAGACAAAACGAAGCAGAAGTGCACCGAGGTTGCCACTGTACGCCTCACAGACACCACAGAGCAAAACAGGGGAATGTACACTTTATTAAAAACCAACTACTGCATATACCTTGGATCAACACAGAAGACACAAATTAATCACAGGACGGGTCGGGGATCGAACTGGAGTATACCTGGAGAGGGTTTCGGGGAACAACGCCCCCGCGGCCAGGTGTGTGACCAGGCCTCATGGTGGATCAGGACCTGACCAACCAGGCTGTTACTGTTGGCCGCACGCAACCCGACGTAAGAACCACAGCCCGGCTTGTCAGGTACTGACTTTAGATGCCTGTCCAGCGCCTTCTTGAAGACAGCCAGGGGTCTATTGGTAATCCCCCTTATGTATGTTGGGAGGCAGTTGAACAGTCTTGGGCCCCTAACACTTATTGTGTTGTCTCTTATCGTGCTAGTGTTGCCCCTGCTTTTCATTGGGGGATGTTGCATCGTCTGCCGAGTCTTTTGCTTTCATAGGGAGTGATTTTCGTGTGCAAGTTTGGTACTAATCCCTCTAGGATTTTCCAAGTGTATATAATCATGTATCACTCCCTCCTGCGTTCTAGGGAGTACAGGTAGCGTTCCCAGTAATTGAGGTGTTTTATTGCAGTTGTGTGTGCCGTGAAGGTTGTCTGTACATTTTCTAGGTCAACAATTTCACTTGCCTTGAAAGGTGCTGTTAGTGTGCAGCAATATTCCAGCCTAGACAGAACAAGCTACCTGAAGAGTGTCATCATGGGCTTTGCACCCCTAGTTTTGAAGGTTCTCATTATCCATCCTGTCATTTTTCTAGCACATGCGATTGATACAATGCTGTGATCTTTGAAGGTGAGATCCTCTCATATTATCACTCCCAGGTCTTTCACATTAGTTTTTCGTTCTATTGTGTGGTTGGAATTTTCAGTGTATTCAGTGCACTGATGACACTGTCATGCAAATTCGGGTGTCACCTGCAAGGGAAGACACGGTGTTGTTGCTTACATCCCTGTCTATGTCAAATATGAGGATGAGGAACAGGATGGGAGTAAGTACTGTGTCTTGCGAACAGAGCCTTTCACAGTAGCCGCCTCAGACTTTACTCTGTTTACTATTACTCTTTGTGTTCTATTTGTTACGAAATTATAGATCCATCTACCAACTTTTCCTGTTATTCCTTTCTCAAGCGTTTTGTGCGCTATTACATTATAGTCACATTTGTCAAAGGCTTTTGAAAAGTCTGTGTATACTACATTTGCGTTTTGTTTGTCCTTTCCTGACCTCCCCTGACCTCACCTTCGCTCGGTATCAGTTGACCTTCACTTGATCCTTCATATTTTTTATGCTGCTGATTTTGTGTATTTATTGTTCTGGATAAATTCACAGTGGGAGAAACTTAATATTTCATAGAGCCAACAGGGAGGGAACAGCAGCTCGCCCGACTCCCCCACCCCGGGAGAGAACAGCAGCTCGAATGACTCCCCCACCCCGGGAGGGAACAGCAGCTCGCCTGACTCCCCCACCCCGGGAGGGAACAGCAGCTCGCCCGACTCCCCCACCCCGGGAGGGAACAGCAGCTCGCCCGACTCCCCCACCCCGGGAGGGAACAGCAGCTCGCCCGACTTCCCCACCCCGGGAGGGAACAGCAGCTCGCCCGACTCCCCCACCCCGGGAGGGAACAGCAGCTCGCCCGACTCCCCACCCCGGGAGGGAACAGCAGCTCGCCCGACTCCCCCACCCCGGGAGGGAACAGCAGCTCGCCCGACTCCCCACCCCGGGAGGGAACAGCAGCTCGCCCGACTCCCCGGGAGGGAACAGCAGCTCGCCCGACTCCCCCACCCCGGGAGGGAACAGCAGCTCGCCCGACTCCCCCACCCCGGGAAGGAACAACGGCTAACCCGACTCCCCACCCCAGGAAGTAACAACGGCTAACCCGACTCCCCATTCTGGGAGGGAACAGCAGCTCGCCCGACTCCCCCACCCCGGGAGGGAACAGCAGCTCGCCCGACTCCCCCACCCCGGGAGGGAACAGCAGCTCGCCCGACTCCCCCACCCCGGGAGGGAACAGCAGCTCGATCGACTCCCCCACCCCGGGAGGGAACAGCAGCTCGCCAGACTCCCCCACCCCGGGAGGGAACAGCAGCTCGCCCGACTCCCCACCCCGGGAGGGAACACAGCTCCCAGACTCCCACCCCAGGACGGGAACGCAGCCCCCCCGGATACCCACCCCGGAGGACTAGCACCCGGACACTCCCCACCCCGGAGGGAACGCAGCTCCGACCCCCCACCCCGGAGGGAACAGCAGCTCGCCCGACCCCCCCAGGAAGGAACAACGGCTAACCCGACTCCCCACCCCAGGAAGTAACCACGGCTAACCCGACTCCCCACCCGAGGAAGTAACAACGGCTAACCCGACTCCCCACCCAAGCAAGTAACAACGGCTAACCCGACTTCCCACCCCAGGAAGTAACAACTTACCCCTCCCACCCCAAAAGAAATAAGTAACAACGCTACACGACTTCCACCCCAGGAGTAAAACGGCTAACCCGACTCCACCCCGGGAAAAAACGCCAACCTGACCCCCCCCGCGGGAAAACAACGACCACCCGACCCCCCCCCAGGAAGTAACAACGGCTAACCGACTCCCACCCCAGGAAGTAACACGGCTAACCCGACTCCCACCCCAGGAAGTAACGCAACCGACTCCCACCCCAGGAAGTAACAACGGCAACTCGACTCCCACCCCGGAGTAACAACGCAACCAGACTCCCACCCAGGAAGAAACACACACGACCCCACCCCAGGAAGAAACAACAGCTTACCTACTCCCACCCCAGGAAGAAACAACAGCTCACCTACTCCCACCCCAGGAAGTAACAACAGCTCACCGACTCCCCCCCAGGAAGTAAAAATGCCACATGACTCCCCACCCAGGAAGTAACAAGCTTACCGACTCCCACCCCAGGAGTAACAACAGCTTACCCGACTCCCACCCCGGAAGTAACAAGCACCGACTCCCCACCCCAGGAAGTAACAACAGCTTACCCTACTCCCCACCCCAGGAAGTAACAACAGCTTACCCGACTCACCACCCCAGGAAGTAACGACAGCTTACCTGACTCACCACCCCAGGAAGTAACGACAGCTTACCTGACTCACCACCCCAGGAAGTAACGACAGCTTACCTGACTCACCACCCCAGGAAGTAACGACAGCTTACCTGACTCACCACCCCAGGAAGACATACCGATCACCCCGGGACGCTCCTGACTCCCCACCCCGGGAAGAACACAGCTAACCTGACTCCCACCCCAGGAAGTAACACAGCTACCTGACTCCCACCCCAGGAGAGTAACAGCAGCTACCTGACTCACCACCCCAGGAAGAACGCAGCTTACCTGACTCACCACCCCAGGAAGTAACGACAGCTACCTGACTCACCACCCCAGGAAGTAAGACAGCTTAGCCTGACTCACCACCCCGGAAGTAACACAGCTTCCGACTCCCCACCCCGGGAGGGAACAGCAGCTCGCCGACTCCCCACCCCGGGAGGGAACAGCAGCTCGCCCGACTCCCCACCCCGGGAGGGAACAGCAGCTCGCCCGACTCCCCACCCCGGGAGGAACAGCAGCTCGCCGACTCCCCACCCCGGGAGGGAACAGCAGCTCGCCCGACTCCCCACCCCGGAGGAACACAGCTCCCGACTCCCCACCCAGGAAGTAACAACAGCTAACCCGACTCCCCACTCGGAAGTAACAACGCTACCCGACTCCCCACCCGAGGAAGTAACAAGCAGCTACCCGACTCCCCACCCAGCGAAGTAACAACAGCTACCCGACTCCCACCCCAGGAAGTAACACAGCTACCTGACTCACCACCCCAGGAAGTACACAGCTACCTGACTCACCACCCCAGGAAGTAAACAGCACGCTCACCCGGACTCCACCCACACCCAGGAAGTAACACAGCTACTGACTCACCACCCCAGGAAGTAACAACAGCTTACCTGACTCCACCACCCCAGGAAGTAACAACAGCTCCTGACTCACCACCCAGGAAGTAACAACAGCTACCTGACTCCCACCCCAGGAAGTAACAACAGCTTCCTGACTCACCACCCCAGGAAGTAACAACAGCTTACCTGACTCACCACACCAGGAAGTAACAACAGCTTTCCTGACTCACCACCCCAGGAAGTAACAACAGCTTACCTGACTCACCACACCAGGAAGTAACAACAGCTTACCTGACTCACCACCCCAGGAAGTAACAACAGCTTACCTGACTCACCACACCAGGAAGTAACAACAGCTTTCCTGACTCACCACCCCAGGAAGTAACAACAGCTTACCTGACTCACCACACCAGGAAGTAACAACAGCTTTCCTGACTCACCACCCCAGGAAGTAACAACAGCTTACCTGACTCACCACACCAGGAAGTAACAACAGCTTTCCTGACTCACCACACCAGGAAGTAACAACAGCTTACCTGACTCACCACACCAGGAAGTAACAACAGCTTACCTGACTCACCACACCAGGAAGTAACAACAGCTTACCTGACTCATCACCTTGAAACAAACACCCACAAAAGTCTTAAGGATAGTTTTCTTAAAGGGATCTGCAGGAAATAGTTGCTTGAAAAGCCTAACAGTTTGGAAAGTTGCTTCTACTGAGAATGTATATTACTTTATGGTCTAGCTTGTCCGATTAAGACTCTACTGCTGCCAGGCATCTCCTTTACCAAGTGTTTGTGCGTGTGTAAGGAAGATGGGGGTAAGGCTTAGGAATAGAAAGCAGCAGGTGTGGAAGTGTGTTTATGTGTGTGTGTATGTGTGTGTGTGTGTGTGTGTGTGTACTCACCTAGTTGTACTCACCTAGTTGTGGTTGCAGGGGTCGAGTCATAGCTCCTGGCCCCGCCTCTTCACTGGCCGCTACTGGGTCACTCTCTCTGCGCCATGAGCTTTATCATACCTCTTCTTAAAGCTATGTATGGAGCCTGCCTCCACTACGTCACTTCCTAAACTATTCCACTTCCCGACCACTCTGTGACTGAAGAAATACTTCCTAACATCTCTGTGATTCATCTGAGTCTTCAACTTCCAACTATGTCCCCTTGTTGCTGTGTCCCATCTCTGGAACATTCTGTCTCTGTCCACTTTGTCAATTCCTCTCAGTATCTTATATGTTGTTATCATGTCCTCCCTATCTCTCCTGTCCTCCAGTGTCGTTAGGTCGATTTCCCTTAACCTCTCCTCGTAGGACATACCCCTTAGCTCCGGGAATAGTCTTGTTGCAAACCTTTGCACTTTCTCGAGCTTCTTCACGTTCTTGGCTAGGTGTGGGTTCCAAACTCGTGCTGCATACTCCAGTATGGGCCTAACATATACAGTGTTCAGGGTCTTGAACGATTCTTTATTAAGATGTCGGAATGCTGTTCTTAGGTTTGCTAGGCGCCCATATGCTGCAGCAGTTATTTGGTTGATGTGCGCCTCAGAAGATGTACCTGGTGTTATACTCACCCCAAGGTCTTTTTCCTTGATTGAGGTTTGCAGTCTCTGGCCCCCTAGGCTGTACTCCGTCTGCAGTCTTCTTTGCCCTTCCCCAATCTTCATGACTTTGCACTTGGTGGGGTTGAACTCCAGGAGCCAATTGCTGGACCAGGCTTGCAGCCTGTCCAGATCCCTTTGTAGTTCTGCCTGGTCCTCGTCCGACTGAATTCTTCTCATCAACTTCACATCATCTGCAAACAGGGACACTTCGAAGTCTATTCCTTCCGTCATGTCGTTCACAAATACCAGAAACAGCACTGGTCCCAGGACTGACCCCTGTGGAACCCCGCTCGTCACCGGCGCCCACTCTGACACCTCACCACGTACCATGACTCGCTGCTGTCTTCCTGACAGGTATTCCCTGATCCATTGTAGTGCCTTCCCTGTTACCCCTGCCTGGTCCTCCAACCTTTGCACTAATCTCTTGTGTGGAACTGTGTCAAACGCCTTCTTACAGTCCAAGAATATGCAATCTACCCACCCCTCTCTCTCTTGTCTTATTGCTGTCACCCTGTCATAGAACTCCAGTAGGTTTGTGACACAGGATTTCCCGTCCCTAAAACCGTGTTGGCCGTCGTTGATAAGCTCATTCCTTTCTAGGTGCTCCACCACTCTTCTCCTGACTATCTTCTCCATGACCTTGCATGCTATACATGTCAGTGACACTGGTCTGTAGTTTAGTGCTACGTTCCTGTCTCCTTTTTAAAAATTGGAACTACATTTGCTGTCTTCCATACCTCAGGTAGTTGCCCTGTTTCGATAGATGTGTTGAAGATCATTGTTAGAGGTACACATAGCTCCTCTGCTCCCTCTCTCAGGACCCATGGAGAGATGTTATCCGGCCCCATCGTCTTTGAGGTATCTAGCTCGCTTAGTAGCCTCTTCACTTCCTCCTCAGTTGTGTGTATTGTGTCCAGTACCTGATGGTGTACCCTACCTCTCCTCCTTTCTTGAGGCCCTTCTATCTCCTCTGTGAACACCTCTTTGAATCTCATGTTGAGCTCCTCACACACTTCACGGTCATTTCTTGTGACCTCCCCTCCTACCTTCCTCAGCCTGATCACCTGGTCCTTGACTGTTGTTCTCCTCCTGATGTGGCTGTACAGCAGCTTTGGGTCAGATTTGACTTTCGCTGCTTTGTCATTATCGTACTGTCTTTGGGCCTCCCTTCTGATCTGTGCATATTCATTTCTGGCTCTACGACTGCTCTCCTTATTCTCCAGGGTTCTTTGCCTTCTGTACCTCTTCCATTCCCTTGCACACTTGGTTTTGGCTTCCCTGCACCTTTGGGTGAACCATGGGCTCATCCTGTCTTTTTCGCTTCTCCTGTTACCCTTGGGTATAAACCTCTCCTCAGCTTCCTTGCAAATTGTTGTCACATATTCTATCATCACGTCTACTGACTTCCCTGCCATCTCTCTGTCCCACTGAACTCCATGCAGGAATTTCCTCATGCCCACATATTCACCTTTCTTGTAGTTTGGCTTCATTCGTGCAGCCCTTCCTGCTTCCCCTTCCACTTGTAACTTTACTATGTATTCGAAACTTAGAACCATGTGATCACTGGCCCCAAGGGGGCTTTCATGTGTGATGTCCTCAGTATCTGCACTACTCAGGGTGAATACTAAGTCCAGTCTCGCTGGTTCGTCCTCTCCTCTCTCTCTGGTAGTGTCCCTTACGTGTTGGTACATGAGATTTTCCAGTACCACCTCCAGCATCTTAGCCCTCCACGTTTCTTGGCCCCCATGTGGCTCTAAGTTCTCCCAATCAATTTCCCTATGGTTGAAGTCACCCATGATCAGTAGCTTTGCCCTGCTTGCACAAGCCCTTCGGGCCACTACTGCCAGTGTGTCAATCATCGCTCTGTTACTCTCATCATACTCTTGCCTTGGCCTCCTGTTGTTTTGTGGTGGGTTATACATCACTGCAATTACCACCTTGGGACCTCCAGACTGTAGCATTCCTACTATGTAATCCCCAGCTTCTCCTCTGTCTCCTCTCTCCAGCTCGTCAAAATCCCATCGGTTTTTGATCAGCAGTGCCACTCCTCCACCCCCTCTGTTCCCTCTGTCTTTCCTCAGGATCTGGTACCCCATTGGAAAGATGGCATCTGTTATCATACCTGTGAGCTTGGTTTCAGTGAGAGCGTGTGTGTGTGTGTGTGTGTGTGTGTGTGTGTGTGAAATCACGAAGCTAATTTTATTCTATTGTTCTCCAACAAATCAATGTATAATTTGTGCCAAATCATTAGCCAAAGTTACAGCAAACTTACATGAGTAAAAATACCGTCTGTGAAAAAAGAGATGCATTGGTTCTTAAGTCAGGGTGGCACCCTGTAGGCAGTGGGCCACCCTGTAGGCAGTGGGCCACCCGGTAGGCAGTGGGCCACCCGGTAGGCAGTGGGCCACCCGGTAGGCAGTGGGCCACCCGGTAGGCAGTGGGCCACCCGGTAGGCAGTGGGCCACCCGGTAGGCAGTGGGCCACCCTGTAGGCAGTGGGCCACCCTGTGGCAGTGGGCCACCCTGTAGGCAGTGGGCCACCCTGTAGGCAGTGGGCCACCCTGTAGGCAGTGGGCCACCCTATAAGCAGTGGGCCACCCTGTAGGCAGTGGGCCACCCTGTAGGCAGTGGGCCACCCTGTAGGCAGTGGGCCGCCCTGTAGGCAGTGGGCCACAATGTAAGCAGGGGGCCACAATGTAGGCAGTGGGCCACAATGTAGGCAGTGGGCCACAATGTAGGCAGTGGGCCACAATGTAGGCAGTGGGCCACAATGTAGGCAGTGGGCCACAATGTAGGCAGTGGGCCACAATGTAGGCAGTGGGCCACACCTTTAAGAGAAGTGTGACCTCTAATGCCTGGCAACAAACTTCAACTCATTATGGTGTTGTTCTTCCCCATGAAGCGCTAAACTCGTGTGGGTCATTCAGCGGACAGAGTGATGGAGACTCGAGCCTCTCTCTGATAATCGTGGTTCGGGTTATGACCAGTCAGGCTGTTTGTGTACCAACTCTGAGCCACAAGCTCAAGGTGACCCCGAGTCAGTGGCTAGCATTGATTTTCTCGGGTTTTCTTTGCTCCCTTATCAGTACCGATGGTTTTATCCCAGTCTTAGTTTCTTTTCTTCCATAAGCTGTACCCTCCTAGTAAAAGGCCACCAGTCGGGGTGCTCCTCTTTTCCAATCTTTTTTTTTATATACTCCACTTTTATCTGTTAAGCATCTATGTTCATGTATAAACTTCATGCCAGTTCTTTTTTTATGATTTCCTTAATGTTGAGTGTGACGTGAGTCGTGTTTATGGTGGTGTGGTGCAGGTGGGTCATGAGAGGTAGAGGGGTGCTCTACCATGGTGCTGGCTCTTGGTGTGGTGCAGGTGGGTCATGAGAGGTGGGGGGTGCTCTACCATGTTGCTGGCTCTTTGTGTGGTGCAGGTGGTTCATGAGAGGTGGAGGGGTGCTGGCTCTTGGTGTGGTGCATGTGGGTCATGAGAGGTGGAGGGGTGCTCTACCATGGTGCTTGCTCTTGGTGTGGTGCAGGTGGGTCAAGAGATGTGGGGGGGTGCTCTACCATGGTGCTGGCTCTTGGTGTGGTGCAGGTGGGTCATTAATTTAAATCATTAATTCAAATATTATGCAATACTGACACGAAGACGAATAAGTCATTTGCAACAGTGTTATCTTTATTGCAGAGACGTCTAGCTTGTTCAGTAGGTTTGCTTATTCGAAATTCAGGAGGAGGTAACAGAAGTAGTGAAGATTTAGATAGGTAATCAGTTCCTCTGTCTTAAATACGAAGCCTGAGGTGGTCAGTCCCTGAGTGGTGTGTTTTTATCTCCATAACTTCGATAACTGTTATTGAAGCTATGGACTGACCACTTCAGGCTTCTTATTTAAGACTGAGGGACTGACCACTTCAGGCTTCTTATTTAAGACTGAGGGACTGACCACTTCAGGCTTCTTAAGACTGAGAGACTGACCACTTCAGGCTTCTTATTTAAGACTGAGGGACTGACCACTTCAGGCTTCTTATTTAAGACTGAGGGACTGACAACTTCAGGCTTCTTATTTAAGACTGAGGGACTGACCACTTCAGGCTTCTTATTTAAGACTGAGGGACTGACCACTTCAGGCTTCTTAAGACTGAAAGACTGACCACTTCAGGCTTCTTATTTAAGACTGAGGGACTGACCACTTCAGGCTTCTTATTTAAGACTGAGGGACTGACCACTTCAGGCTTCCTATTTAAGACTGAGGGACTGACCACTTCAGGCTTCTTATTTAAGACTGAGGGACTGACCACTTCAGGCTTCTTATTTAAGACTGAGGGACTGACCACTTCAGGCTTCTTATTTAAGACTGAGGACTGACCACTTCAGGCTTCTTATTTAAGACTGAGGGACTGACCACTTCAGGCTTCTTATTTAAGACTGAGGGACTGACCACTTCAGGCTTCTTATTTAAGACTGAGGGACTGACCACTTCAGGCTTCTTATTTAAGACTGAGGGACTGACCACTTCAGGCTTCTTATTTAAGACTGAGGGACTGACCACTTCAGGCTTCTTATTTAAGACTGAGGGACTGACCACTTCAGGCTTCTTATTTAAGACTGAGGGACTGACCACTTCAGGCTTCTTATTTAAGACTGAGGGACTGACCACTTCAGGCTTCTTATTTAAGAGCTGAGGGACTGACCACTTCAGGCTTCTTATTTAAGACTGAGGGACTGACCACTTCAGGCTTCTTATTTAAGACTGAGGGACTGACCACTTCAGGCTTCTTATTTAAGACTGAGGGACTGACCACTTCAGGCTTCTTATTTAAGACTGAGGGACTGACCATTTCAGGCTTCTTATTTAAGACTGAGGGACTGACCACTTCAGGCTTCTTATTTAAGGCTGAGGGACTGACCACTTCAGGCTTCTTATTTAAGACTGAGGGACTGACCATTTCAGGCTTCTTATTTAAGACTGAGGGACTGACCATTTCAGGCTTCTTATTTAAGACTGAGGGACTGACCACTTCAGGCTTCTTATTTAAGGCTGAGGGACTGACCACTTCAGGCTTCTTATTTAAGACTGAGGGACTGACCACTTCAGGCTTCTTATTTAAGACTGAGGGACTGACCATTTCAGGCTTCTTATTTAAGACTGAGGGACTGACCACTTCAGGCTTCTTATTTAAGACTGAGGGACTGACCACTTCAGGCTTCTTATTTAAGACTGAGGGACTGACCACTTAAGTAGCCTGAGGTGGTCAGTCTCAAAGTTGACGTGTCGTTTAGTCCATACCTTCAATCACAGTTATCGAAATAATTTGAGATGAACACACACACATCAAGGCTGAGGGACTGATCACCTCACATATACATATCCACGATTTCTGTTACCGCCACTGTATTTCAGCTGAAGAAGCATACTAAAGAAGCGAAAGATCTCGGTAATAAAAATACCAAGCTGTGAGATGTGCTGTCAGAGAGGAACGAAGGTTTCACGAACAATGGTCCTGGAAGGTGGTAAATTTTCTTCCAGTTTAAATAATTAGATACACTCGCAGTGTGTAGCCACCCATTTCTATATGATAATTCCATTTATGGGGGAATAAAATCTAGCTATTTTCCTCGTCCAATCCATCACACAGCCTGAGCTCAACGACTTCAACAGAACAATGAGGATATTGTCAAGTGTTCCATTATGAGCTTTTGAAAGTTTCATTACCGGAAAGCTGGAATTACGTCCACAAGGTGCTTGGTGGTAGTGGTGATTCAAGGGACGTGGTGCACTCCTCGTGGTAGTTAGTGGTGTACCATAAGTAGGGATAAAACTACACTGGTGGAGTAAGGCAGGTAGGCAGTTTGTGGGTGGTGGTGGTGTATATACCTTGATAATAGATACCGACAAATTGGTTTAGAAAGACACGTGAGCAAACACTAGGACACATTTATTAGAAAACGTTTCGGTTCTGGGACCTTCATCAGGGTCCCAGGACCGAAACGTTTTCTAATAAATGTGTCCTAGTGTTTGCTCACGTGTCTTTCAAAACGGTGGTGGTTGTGGTAAAGTGATCTTAGCCTTGGAGCAGACGGAGCAGTGGACTTTGAGCAAGGAATGGTGGGTGTACCTCATGCACTTTTTATTCATTCAGGGAGCAGTAATAGTATTACAACTTTAATTTAAGCAAGCAATAAACCTAAATTTTCTGGCTTGGCGGAGTCACTGGCACTTATTTAGCTGGCCATAATCATTCCTCACAGGTGTCCGAGGAAAGACTTGAATGAGAAAATGTCCCGCAATTCCATTTGGTTCCTTTCACGGTAGCTTTGATGTCTTTCACCGCCAAGGTCGCTGGTTATGCAAGATTATGAGTTTTTCCTCTTCAACTGGTCCGCCAGACCCTGCTACACAATATTAAAATTTCCACAAACGAAAGCAAAATTGGATGGCAGGCAAGAATCGGGCGGAATATAATCTTTAGTCAAGAGGAGCTTGGGAACGGGGATGATTGAGGGTATTCCCGGTACACCTCAGACATCAATGCTTCAGTATATTATATTCATGTGGAAACACTATACCAGTAGGGACGGGGGTCACACAGCCACTGGGGAATGGAAGGCAATCAAGGTTGATACGATGTAGAGCAGCAATTTATTAACCAACACCTTTTTATTTCAATATTCGTCAAAGACCTGTGAAATAAATTTGAGGGAAGGATTTTTTTCATGTCATTCATTTCCCTGGTGTTTAACAACGAATTATTTTCACTTCAATTTTTCTCTACCTGTACTGCCATATACATGAGGAGTTGAATATTCTTAAATGCATTATTTTTCCTAGGCAGAGTGTGCAGAAACCATGTAGTGTTGCAAGAATGAGGCAGTGTATAATTTGGAGGTAAATACACACACACGCGCATATATATATATATATATATATATATATATATATATATATATACATATATATATATATATATATATGTCGTGCCGAATAGGCAGAACTTGCGATTTTGGCTTAAATAGCAATGCTCATCTTGCCATATAGGACAAGCGAAAATTTGTTTATGCAATAATTTCGCAAAAATCATTCTGAACCTAACGAAAAAAATATATTTCATTGTGTTTGCTTATTATTAAATTATTGTAAACGTATCTAAAATATATTTAGTTGGATTAGACTAAATTAAATTGCATTTTTTATAATAAGGTTAGGTAAGTTTTCTAAGATTCTTTTGGTGCAAAATTATTTTTTTTTACATTAACATTAATGAAAAAAATATATCTTTGAATGTATAAGAGAAATTTTTAGAAAGGACTTAATTTTAAATGAGTTCTTGCTAATTGACCAGTTTTACCTATTAGGCACGACATGTGTGTATATATATATATATATATATATAAGGCCGTAGTCAAACTTGACTTTAGAAATGCCTTTTATATGGTCAAGAGAGATGTGGTCTTGCCAGCCGTTCGGGATCGCTTGCACAGTCTCTTTCCCTTCATTTCAGCTGGCTACAGCAAACCCTCGACTCTTTTGTTTGGGGAACATGAAATTCCCTCATCTGAGGGTGTTCAGCAGGGTGATTCACTCGCTCCACTTCTCTTCTGTTTGGCAGTAAGATAACTAACTTCCAGCCTACGCAGCGAGCTCAACATCTGGTACCTGGATGATGGCACTCTGGCGGGTACTGGGGAGTCCCTGTTAGAGGACCTACAACGGGTGAAAACACAAGGAGAAGCCTTAGGACTCATCCTCAATCCCTCAAAGTGTGAAATCATCACAACAAACCAGGAAATAATCAATGCGGTGCGAACAATCCTCCCAGAAGTCACTACTACCACTCAATCCAACAGTACCCTCCTGGGAGCACCGCTGGGTCACCACGCCATCGACACTGTCCTCAAGGACAAAGTGAAAGACCTGAAAAGAAGGGAGGAGAGAATAAGTGATCTTGATGCCCATGATGCCCTGCATCTCCTCACAAGGTGTCTTACTATGCCAAGACTCATTACTTCTTGAGGTGCGCACCTTCTTTTGACAACCCAACACTTGACGAGTATGACGCACACCTGAGATCAACCTTTAAGGCACTGAATCTGTCACTAGAGGATCGGCAATGGGAGCAGGCAACCCTCCCAGTGCGAATGGGAGGTATAGGGGTGCGCAAAGCAAGGCAGGTAGCTTTACCTGCATTTCTGTCATCGTGTTTGGCCTCCTGTGGATTAGTCAAGAAGATTGTCCCTGAACGTTTGAGAGGTGTGGTGGGAGCTCAAGACCACAGGTTCATTGAAGCAGCCGAGCGGTGGGACACCCTTGCAGACTCCTCCAGTAGACCAGCTCCTCCCAAAGAGCACAAACAGTCCCACTGGGACAAACCGATCATGGAAAAAATTGCCAACACAATGCTCACCAACGCTTCAGGAAAGGACAAAGCTCGTCTCCTAGCGGTGAAGGCACCACACTCAGGAGATTTCCTTCTAGCTGTTCCCAATTCCTCTCTGGGGACTCGACTCGACCAAGGCCATTCGGATTGGTGTTGCTCTTCGCCTAGCCGCCCCCATACTCACCGAACATAGGTGAATTTGCGGCAGGGCGACGGCCGATCAATTCGGACTTCATGGTCTAGTGTGTCACACATCAGAAGGGAAGTATGCTATACATGAGGAGGTCAATGACATCAAAAAGAGAAGCTTCGCCACAGCCCGTTGCCCAGCTCAACTGGAACCCCAAGTGCAGAGGTCTGATGGAAGTCAAAAGCGTCCTGATGGAGCCACTATGCTACCCTGGAAGGATGGTAAGCAGATTGCTTGGGACTACACTTGTGCTGCCACAATGGCAGACACCTACTTGCCATACTCCGTAGCCGAAGGGGGTGGAGCTGCCAGCCACAGGGAGACCCAGAAGACTCGCAAATATGAAGGCCTTCCCCCTTGCTATAACTTCATCCCAATAGGGTCGGAGACCCATGGAGCATGGGGCAAGTGTGCTTTAAAGTTTCTCAAAGAGCTGAGTGAAAAACTCATCATAGAAACCAAGGACCACAGGGCGACCAGCTTCCTCTTTCAGAGACTCAGTGTTGCGATCCAGAGGGAAAATGCCTGCAACATTCTGGGCACGCGGCCCACTGCCGGGGAGTTGGACGAAGTATTTGACATGTAGCTCTGAGTTGTCATCTATGTTATCTATTGTATTCTTGTCAATGTATTTTGTCTTGAAATAAATTTTATATATATTCAAAAGATGGGGTGGTAGGGGAAGTGGAATATTCAAATGGCTTCAGAAAGAAATCTAAATATTCTTCCTTGAAGCCTTTTTATCCACTTCTCCGAGGCTATGGGACCCACAATTTACACCAGAGGTGGACCCCTCCAACTCCCCGGCAGTGGGCCGCGTGCCCAGAATGTTGCAGGCATTTTCCCTCTGGATCGCAACACTGAGTCTCTGAAAGAGGAAGCTGGTCGCCCTGTGGTCCTTGGTTTCTATATATATATATATATATATATATATATATATATATATATATATATATATATAAGATATAATATATATATATATAATCACAGAAATATTGTAATTTTGTTTCCCTGAATTCTGTTATATACCGTATTCCCAAAGATGTTACCGTGTGTGGGTATTTCCACGATATCAAAAATATGTTATAATAAGTGATTAAAGGAACTGGTTATTAAGTGACCAGTTATATTCTCCAGTGAGGGGAGGTCATATTTTTTATTGAATATTACATTAACAGATTGGTATATAATTACAGACTTTTGTTACAAATGGAGCTGAAGGATCCAGCTATGGTGCTTTAAGAAATGAAATATGTATATAGTGTGACATTTATATATTTTGAATATAGAATATTACTGGTTTATTGACATCTGGGTAAATCAGCTGTCTCGTACCATATTCGAGCGTCTATGATCAGCTGATACCCTGGCTAAAATAATACCTTCCTTAGAATGTAGTCGAAAAATACTATACACTGTGTAGTTGTTAAATAGTTGTACGTAGGATATCTATTTATATATTTATTGCTAGCGCTTTGAGAAGCGATTTTAAGAGATTCTTGATCTGACGTTGTAAGGTATGCGCAGGCCGCGAGGGATACCCTTATGGGCCAGCCTGTTGAAGGGAGACGATGTGGACACTGTAATATCAATATTTCAAAGTCGTCTGGCTGCTGGAGCAGCGGAGATGCAAGGCTGGAAAGCAATATTGAGGAGTGCATGTAGTCAGGCCGAGATGCTCACCTGTGTAGTGTGTGTGTAGCCACACTGACATGCCAGGTCTGTACCAAACCAGGTTCCTGCTTGAGAAGATGGTTACTAAGTCAACATTACAGTAGGACCTGGTTTGAAAAGTTCTAACATAACTGCTAAGTCAGACCAATATTTGTGATGAAAGGATGAATTGTGTAGGTGTGTAGAGATGTGTAGGTAGATAGGTAGGTGTACTCACCTAGTTGTGGTTGCAGGGGTCGAGTCATAGCTCCTTGTCCCGCCTCTTCACTGGCCGCTACTGGGTCACTCTCCCTGCGCCATGAGCTTTATCATACCTCTTCTTAAGGCTATGTATGGAACCTGCCTCCACTACATCGCTTCCCAAACTATTCCACTTCCCGACCACTCTGTGACTGAAGAAATATTTCCTAACATCCCTGTGATTCATCTGAGTCTTCAACTTCCAACTGTGTCCCCTTGTTGCTGTGTCCCATCTCTGGAACATTCTGTCTCTGTCCACCTTGTCAATTCTTCTCAGTAGCTTATATGTCGTTATCATGTCCCCCCTATCTCTCATGTCCAGTGTCGTCAGGTCGATTTCCCTTAACCTCTCCTCGTAGGACATACCCCTTAGCTCCGGGACTAGTCTTGTTGCAAACCTTTGCACTTTCTCTAGCTTCTTTAGGTGCTTGGCTATATGTGGGGTCCAAACTGGTGCTGCATACTTTAATATGGGCCTAACGTACACAGTGTACAGGGTCCTGAACGATTCTTTATTAAGATGTCGGAATGCTGTTCTTAGGTTTGCTAGGCGCCCATATGCTGCAGCAGTTATTTGGTTGATGTGCGTCCTCAGGAGATGTGCCTGGTGTTATACTCACCCCAAGATCTTTTTCCTTGATTGAGGTTTGTAGTCTCTGGCCCTCTAGACTGTACTCCGTCTGCGGTCTTCTTTGCCCTTCCCCAATCTTCATGACTTTGCACTTGGTGGGGTTGAACTCCAGGAGCCAATTGCTGGACCAGGCTTGCAGCCTATCCTGGTGTGTGTGTGTGTGTGTGTGTGTATGTGTGTTTATAGGCATACGTCTTTTATAAATGCTTGATATATGTAAGTGTTTGTTTGAGAGCTTAAATTTACAACTATGTTATTTTACTATATTAGAGAACCCATGTTCCCATTATTAATATTTCATATTTTTTTCACATTTAGATATTTTATTTATATATTCGAAACTACTTTCATCCATATTTTATGTTCTATAAATGATTATGATCTATAGAGTTACCATGGTGATTATAATTATTTCATGGTCATGGCATCAGTCTTATTTTCATTGGGGTCCTTCAGTTCTCTCTCTGAGGGAGCGATCCGCAGCGGTCGCCTAACACCCAGGTACCTAATTCTAAGAGAACAACTGCAACTGGTAAGGAAACATTATCATCCAACGTTTCTATTCGACCGAAGATCTAACCCCCAATCCCTCTGTTGGCTGAGACCGATACCAAATGTGCCACGGGAACAAGTAGGCCTAAGAATTAATGATACAGAAATGAAAACTACAAAATGTATTTCCACACACACTGATTTTTTATTTTTCCGCCGAAGTGGCTAGTATATTGTGCATCCCATAGCCATCTTGTGGACGGTAGTGCAAGAGCATATTGATACACAAAAGGCTTAGGAACTAGGCCCCAAAAGGGTTTGCAGGAGCACCTCTGGATATGTATCTACAGTTCACTTATCTGTTACCACACAGTTGGCCAGTAAGCCGAAGAATATAAGAGTGAGACATTATAACCGAGTAGTATATACTAGCAGAGAGCTGCCTAGTAGACCGAGCAAGACGTGCGACAGACGCCAGATTGGCAGACGCTTCCTGGTCCTTAATTTCCAGGCTGGACAGCAATACAGGCACATTAGTTTTTTCTCCTTACGCGAGATGAGAAGAGCAGTGTGTAAAATGTCGTAAAAGCAGACAGTCTGGGACAGAAACGACCCATCACCAGTGATATGCTCTATGTAATGGCTCGATTCCCGCGGCGTCACGTGGGAGAGCTTGCGAGCCCCTGGGAACACTTATACAGTCAGCATCAGAGGGATCGTTAAGAACTTCTGCACAGTCAGCACCATAGGGGTCATTAAGAACCTTACATAGTCAGCATTATAGGGTTCATTAAGAACCTTTCGGAGCCTCGTAATGCAGGACAGTTTCGGGGACGTTGAAAGTCCGCACCATAGGGTGCGTTAAAAATTATTTGTCACAGACGCTAAGATCTCCTAAACGCCAGATGCCTCACAGATGATGTCACCAGGCGAATGTATGAAGAACAAACCCTGTGGGCACTTTTAATTACGGAGTAAGAGTGGATGGAGATTATATTTAAATGTCGGAGAATCAATTTAAAAAAAAAAAAAAAGCACTGCATCAAAGTACACAGCAATTTAGCCCCACAGGCAGCCCCCAGATAATAAGTATGGGCGCCTAGCCGACACTAAGAAGTGTATCCCATACTCAGGAGCGAGCACATGCTACACGACACAGGGGTCATTGTGACTTTTTTTCCTTTCTGCCAAGTGACGGCTCAAGGAGAAATTACAGCTCTTACCCACTATGCTTGAGTGACGTGTTGGGTAACAATAGTCACAATATTAGGAAATGAGACCCATTTGTCACAAACGCTTAGCGTTTAACATGACGTAAGTATGTAGATGAATGGTTCAGAGAACCGACAAGTTGATAAATTAGACACATATGCAACACTTGGGTATCTTTATTGAAGAAACGTTTCGCCACAGTGGCTTCATCAGTCCATACAAAGGAGAAAGGTGAAGAACAGGAGGAGTTTGAGGTAATCAGTCCCTCGGCCTTGAGTCGATGTAGTCAGTCCATCAATCTTGATAAGAATACAGCATATGTGCTAGGAGAGGTGCAGAAGTCGTAGGTGGTGTCACATTTGTCCAATGTGGAAGTAGGTCGTGCCCAAGGGTTGGGCAAGTGAAGAATTCCCTGTATTAAGATCCCAAGATGTTGCTGTGTCAGACAGGATGTAGATGAATGGTTCAGAGAACCGACAAGTTGATAAATTAGACACATATCAGGACGTAAGTAAATAGGCGTCCTGCCCTGACCTCAGCACGAGTGCAAGACCTCCAAACCCTTTGTTAGTTGTTTTTTATTCGTCAGGAGAGGACAAATGCCTCCCTCACGGGTCTTTATTATAGATGACTCGTCAGCGAGTAGTCGACCCTCAGGGAACTAATACATCTAAGGGGTCTCGTGAAAGTCCTCTCCTTACCTTATTCATTAATCAGATTGCAGTAACAATCTTGTGCAAGGCAGGTAGGGTCCTGACTGACATACAGTTGGTATAGGTCAAGCGAGGTGAATAACCTCTAGAGTTACGTCAACACGTCGTGTATCTACCCCTCATCGCGGCCTAAGCTTCATTAAAGAACAAAAGGCATAATACCGTGACTGATACAATACACAAATAACCCGCACTTGACTTCCGCTGTTAATTAATGTCAGCTTATTCACCTAGAGGCCACCAGCCTCTCCAGGCGCTCTATCAAGCAAATGGTGAATACCACCACAAGTGGCTGTCATAACCACACCTAGGTGTTTACTTACCAGTTTGATGTGTCTGGTGACACCTTAGTTCCTGCTGCATTACCCGGCTGAATGTTCCAGCGTAACTGGTTACTGAATGAGTCTTAATACACAAATAACCCGCACACACGGGAAAGAAGCTTATGACGACGCTTCGGTCCAACTTGGACTACTGACAAGTCACACTAACTCACGGTCCAAGTTGGACCGAAGCGTCGTCATAAGCTTCTTTCCCGTGTGTGCGGGTTATTTGTGTACTAAGCCTCATTCAGTAACCAGTTACGCTGGAACATTCAGCCGGGTAATGCAGCAGGAACTAAGGTGTCACCAGACACATCAAACTGGTAAGTAAACACCTAGGTGTGGTTATGACAGCCACTTGTGGTGGTGTTCACCATTTGCTTGATAGAGCGCCTGGAGAGGCTGGTGGCCTCTAGGTGAATAGGCTGACATTAATTAACAGAGGAAGTCAAGTATACACACACTTCCACACGCCATTCCCACGGACACACTTCCCTCATTCACTTTCCCCACGGACACGTCTCGCACACCTACCTCACGAACGCACGTGTCACACACACACACTTCCCCCACGGACACGTCACAAACACACACACACACACACACACACACACACACACACACACACACACCTCCCCCACGGACACACGTCTCTCACACACTTCCTTCTGGCCTCGCTCAAATATTTTCCATCTGATTTGCTCTCAGTCTTCTGTGGCTCCCACACGGAGGGCGGAGGAGAAGGATCGGGAGGAAAGAGAAAAATGGGAGGGAAAGAAGACGAACGGAAGAGGAAAAGGAGTGAGCGTAGACAGCGGACATTAAACGTTTCTCATATATTCCTTGTTAACCTTGCGGGAGTCTTCAAAACTTAAGTTTACCTTTCAGGAGGGGCCTTGACGCTGGTGAGAGGCTCTTGATCCAAGGAAACAAACCTATCCTCCTCTTCCTTGGATCGAACCCGGATGCCTTCCAGTAGACACGAGCTGTATGGCCTCCTTCGGGGGCTTATGGTCCTTGCGGGACAAAGGCAGACTTATTAGAAGAAATGAATGGTAGGACGGTTAGGTTAGGTCAGATTTGTCAGGAAACAGGACAAGTGTTTCTTGACGCAGGTCTTAGCCATATGACCCGCAGCTGGAGCTTTTGGTCATCTGACCGAGGCCTTTCACTTGCTTAAGAAAGTTTTTCGAGTCGAGGAGAGCTCTGCCCTGGCCGAGCACTCAGAGGCATTGACAATGAAAAGTAAATACAAAACTGCACACAAAAAAAACCCACACGAAAAACTACGCAGCATAAAACACTAAACACAAATATATTACCCGACGTGAAAAAGAAATAATTTTGTGAAAGAACGCAATGTGTTAAGCGGATCACTGCACACAGTTGCGTGTTGGTTGGGAAAACACGAACCAACGAAATTACCAGTGGTAGGGGATACTAATATGAAGCTGCAATCCCACTACGTTACATTGTTAAATAGAGAAGGAAAAATGTGGATTGCATTATAGAAGGAATACACAAATAACCTGTACATAGGAGAGAGAAGCTTATGACGACGCTTCGGTCAGACTTGGACCATTTACAAGTCACACAGTGTGACCTGTAAATGGTCCAAGTCAGACCGAAACGTCGTCGTAACATCTCTTCTGTGTATCGTTCCAGTCACTGTACTATGCCTGCTTGTTCTTTATATTAAGAAAATTCATTGTGTGTTGAACATTTTCTTGGTGCGTACTGATCCGGCATTTCTAGAAAAATGTTTATGTCCCTTATTTTCAACGTGAGCAGCTGTGCTCATACCAGCCACCCGGCCTCATACCAGCCACCCGGCCTCATACCAGCCACCCGGCCTCATACCAGCCACCCGGCCTCATACCAGCCGCCCAGCCTCATACTGAGGTCCCAGTATATACTACAGCAGGGCTACTCAATTGGCGGCCCGCGGTCTGAATCCGGACCTTCCGAGTGTTTTAGTTGGACCGCGGACAGAAGAGCGGGATTAATACATTATTCAATCTGAATGGAATGCATACACTGGATGGAATACAGTATTCTAGCATAGCTAAATTGTGTTATTTTCTTCCATTCACTGGTAATTCATATTGGTAATTATCACTTGTCCAATGAAGTTAACTTTTTTGGCATTTTGGAAGAAGTATTTGGCCGCATATGGGCTGGGAAGTCTGGCCACCCTGGTGCAACATATGGGCTGGGAAGTCTGGTGACCCTGGTGCAACATATGGGCTGGGAAGTCTGGCCACCCTGGTGCAACATATGGGCTGGGAAGTCTGGCCACCCTGGTGCAACATATGGGCTGGGAAGTCTGGCCACCCTGGTGCAACTTTGAATTTCGGGAAAGGTTGTGCATTTGAGTTTGTTCAAGGTATGATTTCGGTTTTTCTCTTTTTTTTTTTTTTTTTTTTTTTTTTTAGCAAGTTTGATTTTAATTTGCTGTGCCCACCTCTTTCATATGTACGTTGGTGGGGTATTTAGTATTGAATCGTTGTGATCAAATTCTTCACATCAATGTTTAATCAAATTGGTTAAAAATTTCCTCATTCTGATTTTCCCTAATTTATGTGGAGTGGATATAAAACATGTTGTATTTTAATAAATACAGATAAATTTCAGTAATAAATATATTTCATAATACAGAGGACAACTGCTTCGCTAAACTTGTCTTTATTAAAGTAAAATGATTGATATTTGCATATTTATTATGATATTATTTTACAGTCTAAATATAACTTCTATTTTTTTTTTTTAATGCTCCAGATATTTATTTCCACATCAAATGATTTGTTTTACTAAACTAGTGATATCTTTTTAAAGGAGACATGGCATGTTCAATAAGAAGAAAGTTTGATGATGAAAATCTTTCCTTGAAGGAAGAACTGACACAGCAGTATGCTTACAGTCTTGCCACAAGCAGTTCTAAGACCCTGTGCCTCATATGTAGTGAAACAATTGTCTTAGTGAAGAGCAGTAATATGAAACACCATTATGAAACTAAACACAGTGGATTTGAAATGAAGCATCAGCCAGGAACTGAAGAGAGAAAAAATAAATCAGCTTAAATCGCAGTTTGAGAGGTCAACTGTAGTTCATGTCAGTACAACGACAGCCCAGGAGAAAGCAGTGGAATGTTCACTTAGAATAACTTGGATCTTGGGAAAACACAAGAAACCCTTCACTGATGCAGAAATTGTTAAGGAATATTTGCTGGAAACTGCCGATACATTGTTTGAGGATAAAAAGAAAAGATAAAAGACAAAATAAAGCAGATTCCATTATGATTCCACATCAACGAAGAGAACACAACTATTGGGAGATCTTATGTCGCAACTTGATCTAGGACTGAAAAAAAGCACCTTGTATTTCACTGGCTTTAGATAAGTCAACAGACAGTACCGATAATTATCAACTCATGGTATTTGTGAGATATGATGCATTGGGGGAAAAGTGTTGTCATGGATCGAGTGGAAAAATAAATACATAAGCAGTATAATGTGATCCTTTATTGACAACGTTTCGCCCACGCAGTGGGCTTTATCGAGTCACAGACAGATCTACCTGGAAAAATACTCATGTTACCCTTTTTCCAGGTAGATCTGTCTGTGACTGATAAGCACTGCGTGGAAACGTTGCATAAGATCACATTATACTGCTTTGTGTTTATTTTTCCATTGTGTCGGTATTTTATACCATTTATTTCCATGGATCGAGTCATGGCTCACCAATAGGAAGCAGAGAGTGTACATAAATGGGATTAAATCCGAGTGGCGATCTGTAACAAGTGGTGTTCCACAGGGATCAGTCCTAGGCCCGTTGTTGTTTATAATATATATCAATGACCTTGATGAGGGAATTACTAGTGATATGAGCAAATTCGCCGATGACACGAAGATAGGTAGGATAATTGATTCTAACGTAGATGTCAGGGAACTTCAGGAGGATTTAGACAAACTCAATTCCTGGTCAGAAAAGTGGCAGATGCAGTTCAATGTAGATAAATGCAAGGTTCTGAAGCTCGGGAGTGTCCATAACCCAAGCACTTATAAGTTAAATAACGTAGAACTTAGAGATACAGATTACGAAAAGGACTTGGGGGTTATGGTAAGCAGCAACCTTAAACCAAGACAGCAATGCCTAAGCGTACGTAATAAGGCAAACAGATTACTGGGATATATATCGAGAAGTGTAAGCAACAGAAGTCCAGAGGTTATATTACAGCTTTATACATCATTAGTAAGGCCTCACCTAGATTACGCAGCTCAGTTCTGGTCTCCATATTACAGAATGGATATTAATTCGTTAGAAAACATTCAGCGTAAAATGACTAAATTAATACATAGCATTAGAAATCTTTCGTATGAAGAAAGATTGAAGACCCTAAAATTACATTCACTTGTAAGACAAAGAATGAGGAGAGACATGATCGATGTATACAAGTGGAAAATGGGTATTAACAAAGGGGATATAAATAAGGTCTTGAGAATATCTCACCAAGAGAGAACCCGCAATAATGGATTCAAATTAGATAAGTTTAGATTTAGAAATGATATAGGAAAGTATTGGTTTGGAAATAGGGTAGTTGATGAGTGGAACAGTCTGCCTAGTAGGGTTATTGAAGCAAGGACCTTGGGTAGTTTCAAATTTAGGTTGGATAAATTCATGAGTGAGAGGGGTTGGATTTGAGTGGGAATTGCACATGAGTAAATAGAATTATCAAAGCTTATTTCTTGGGTATCATTGAAGATTTGATTGAACAAATATTCTGTTAGTGGGATGGAATGTGAAGGACATGCCTAGTATGGGCCAACAGGTCTGCTGCAGTGTTCCTCCTTTCTTATGTTCTTAGAGAAAAAATTTTTGCCAGGACTTGTTGGGTGTGACCGACCTTAAAGGAAGAACACGAGGAAAGGATTTATATGGATCCTTAAAAATCATGTTAAAATCGAGAAATATTGATGTCAAATCCATCATTTAAGTGACGACAAATGAAAATCCAGTCATGGTTGGTCGAGAGAGAGGACTGGTCGCAAGATTACAGAAATATAATCCCGATATCATAACTTATCACTGCATTATCCGCCAATCAGTACTGTGTGCCAGTCTGGGAGATGAGTATGGTGACCTCAGGGAGACTATTAAGAAGGTAGTAAACTTCCTTCGATCAACGTCAGCACTAAACTACCGTCTACTCCGAGGCTTTCTAACTGAGGTCGATGCTTGCTATGATGATTTACTTGTGCACAACAATGTGATATGGTTGAGTAAGGGGGACTTCTGCGCCAGCCTTCGTCGGGTGTGGACGTCTCTCTCTCTCGCCTGAGTATCAGTGACAAATTTATCCCGTTCTCTCTGGGACGCTTGTCCTCATCTATTTTGCCCGCCGGGCACTCTACAGGAGGGGCACCTGTTCATCGGCTTACTTTTAGCCAGCTCCATTTTTTCCGCTCTGCGGATAATTATTTAACGGTCTTTGGTGGGAAGCCGGTTACTGTACTCAGGTGGGGGTGTGGGGGTCCCGCTTTGCTGGGGCTTGGCAAGGGGGTCCACCGGACCTAATTGGAAACTTTCAAGTTTCTATCTATTTACAAAAGAACTTTTGTTCCTTTTCTTTCATCGCCCAGCCTTGGGCAACAAATCTTCCTCGTACCATCGAGAGGTCTGGCTCGATACGGCTTCGGCTGTCAGTGGCCCTGATAACCCCCAACGAAGAAGAAGGAGGTTGAGTAAGGAAAGGGTTTTGAAGCAATTTTGGGCAATCAGGAAAGAGTTACAGACTTTCCTCAAGGATCAAAACAGTGTGAAAGCAAAGATATTTTCTGATTTTTTTGGAAGATGACAAGAAAATGGAGTGTGTTTGATTTTTGGCTGACAATGTCACATCTGAACGATCTTAACGTTAAAATGCAAGGGGGGAAAACACACGATCTTCAACATGATCTCAACAATTCGAGCTTTCCAGAAGAAATTGGAACTTTTCGCTAACGATGTTCAGAGCCAACTTTTACATTTCCCCATACTTTTGGAGCAACGTAATGATGAAACAGATACTAAATATGTCTATTTCATTGAGAAGCTGGTCAAAAATTTCAAGTTACGCTTTGATGACTTTGTTCTTGGAAAACAGAATTCTCAGAATTCTCAGTCGAAGTAAAACAAGCCTTCAAATGGGTAGATGCTGCAAAAATTCAACTGAAACTCATTGACTTGCAAGAAAATGTGAGGCTGAAACAAGTACTCTGTGAGGCTGAGGTAAGTACTCTGTGATTGTGCACCAGAAACATTTTGGTCTAAGGAAGGATCCCCTGCGAATTTTCCCACGCTTCACAGATTAGCAGTCCAGATTCTGACAATGTTTGGGGCCACCTGCTGCTGCCAGTCTGCGTTCTCAACTATGAACTTCGTGAAGAACAAGTTCCGCTCCTGTATGACCAGTGAACACCTCCACCACTGTCTTCAACGAGCTATTACTCCACTAGTACCAAGATTTTGGGAATTAACACTAAGCAAGAAGTGCAGTTTCTCTCACTAATATAACATAACAGTAAAACATTACACTGTCACACATACAAAGACAACTTACCTACAGTCATACACTCATTACATCAGTGTTGTTGAACTTTACATGTTAAAGTTCGGATTTTGTTTTTTAAATTAAACTTCAAATCTTGTTGTAGTGTAATATTTATATACTATTCTGTTAATCAGTATATATATATTATTTTTTTCAGTTTGAAAACTTCATTTAAACCAATTTGAGTGAAAAAAAAAATCCAAAACTTGTTCGATATAATGTAAAAATGATTTCTTCCCACTATCTTCATATTTGGTAAATTTTTATAAGACTGAAAATGACGTTCATAGAAAATGATGAGTACACTGACCTATACTCGGAATTGTTTCATGATTGGGTGTAAAAAATTATATCCGGACCTTTGCTCATAGTAGTTGAGTAGCGCTGTACTACAGTGTTTCATATCTCGACTGTATTAAATCAATTATTATATTTAAAAAAAAAAACGCAACCGCATGTAAATGGCAAAATAATACAAAATATCAGGAAATAATAGTCATAACAAATTATAAGAGCATTTCGTGCCTTGTGTAGTCTCGCGTAGTTTATAAAATTATTATCGTTATATCTGTAACAATTCCAATGGTGCTCTAGGCTGCTGCCAGGAACTGTGGAAACCACCACATCACTGACAACATAAACACTTCTTAAGTTAACAACAAAAGCCGATCCGTGTGGGTTCAGCGTTTTATTATGAACTAAAGCGTTAAGTAAACATTAATTCTAATGGCTAACAAAAATTGCGAAATGCCAATATTCAAATGTATATAACTTGGCATTGATAACTATCGTACAATTATCACAGTAAACTACATTTATAATAGTAATAGTTTGCGCTAGCAGTACGGTAGTACTTAGTGTACAAAACTATGTAAGTCATATATAACAATTTTCATTTATTTTTCTTACAATATAGCGAGCCCTAACTTTGACCATGCGAAGCGATTATAAACATTCTTTCCAATACATAAAAATGTTTCTGCTAGCAAATATAATTGCTTACCCGCGGCTCCAGCTTTTAAACGAGAAGATTTGAGAACTGATTCACGAAATCGTAATAACAAGATTGTAAAATAAACCTCGGTACGGGTGGGTTTTGAACCCCCAGGGTTCAAAATCTGGACTCTTACGACTCACTTACCATGGGTTCTAACCCCCACCCGTACAGTGATTTGAGAACTGTTTGTTAGTATATAAAAAAAATAGATGATAGTGTTAGTGCGGGTACTCACCACCCTCCGCGCCGCCTCTGACGTCTACTTCTCTTGTTCTTATCGAGAGATTTCACTCCATGCACTCGTAACATAAACACAATTATATAACTAAGTAGCTAAATTTAATTATCAACTGCTAGTGTTTCTCGTAAATACGCAAGCTTGGGAATTCCACACTGAATAAAATAGTAAACAGCGTTACTTCTGACCTTCGCGTTGTTCACGTGATTCATCACCAGAGAGTCGTTTAAATTTACACTGAAAAGTTGTATAGAAACACTGTAGTTAATCTTAGAGGAAGAGACACACTTGGTAACACTAGGGCGTCAGACACACCTGTCAACACCAGGACTTCAGACACACCTGTCAACACCAGGACTTCAGACACACCTGTCAACACCAGGACTTCAGACACACCTGTCAACACCAGGACTTCAGACACACCTGTCAACACCAGGACTTCAGACACACCTGTCAACACCAGGACTTCAGACACACCTGTCAACACCAGGACTTCAGACACACCTGTCAACACCAGGACTTCAGACACACCTGTCAACACCAGGACTTCAGACACACTGTCAACACCAGGACTTCAGACACACTGTCAACACCAGGGAGTCAGGCACACTGTCAACACCAGGGAGTCAGACACACTGTCAACACCAGGGAGTCAGACACACTGTCAACACCAGGGAGTCAGACAAACATCTAGTGAAGGGTAACTTCAGTGGTTGTCGGTTAATAATTGGGTTTAAAAGCTAGCGACTACACAAAGGGTTATTAAGGTTGCGTGTAACCAGTTCACCACCAGTCAAGAATACTTTAATCCCTAATACAGACGCTAAAACGAACTCTAAATGTACACACTCTATAAGATATACACATCTGCAGTACTGCTACCAGCGCAGGATCACCAGGAGACAGACTTCACAAAATATACAAACTCGCCATTGCTTATTATAAAATGCGGACAGTGACGATTTATTCCTATATTTTGGCACAAGAAAACTTATACTATACGATGTCAACAAAAATCTAAATTGATTCATTATTTTACGGGGAAATTATTGCCAATTACTGTCCATGGTTACTACATAGCACATCATCCGCTAGTGACGCTAGTGGGGGACTCCTGATCAGGAAAAATTGGAGCTAGCCGCCATGTCCTCAGATCAAACCTCATTACCCCACCAGCCCTTCCATTCCATAGGCGTTTGTAAGACCATTACGGATTTAAAGCATTTTTCTCCTGATTATACAACAATTGGAGTTTTATAAGGGTGGTCGATCACATCTTGTCATTACGACCCCTCAAGGAAGGTTCCTTGACGTTGCTGAAGGGTTCTTGATCTAGGGAATTGGATCTGTGCTCTAGTTCCCTGAACTGAGCCTGAATACCTTCCACATACCCCCTCCCCCCCTGTATAATCCTACGGGTTTAGCGTTTCCCCCTTGATTATAATAATAAAAATTGTCATTGCGAGTCCGGAATTAGGAATTAGTGATTAGTTATTTTTGTATGTCTATTTCCAAAGCATAAGTGATAATTGTGAAAAAAATCAATAGTAGCAATAAAGAAAACGGGACCAACATTTTTGGGATTTAATAATAATAATAAATAAATAAAAATAAAAACATAAATAATAAATCATATTATTATTATTATTATTATTATTATTATTATTATTATTATTATTATTATTATTATTATTATTATTATTATTATGTAGATGAATGACTCATCAATTTTGGAAGCAATATACTTGATCTATTAGGTGTTATTGTATGATGATGGTATTATTGTATGATGATGGTGTTATTATTTAATGGTGAATATGATGGTGTTATTATTTAATGGTGAATATGATGGAGCAATGCATAACTTAATGCTGTTATGTTGAATATGATGGCGTTATGGAGAATATTAAGGTAATATAGTGAATCTTATGATGATACAGTGAATATGATGACACAACAGGGAATATTCTGATGTTACGGTGAGTATGATGGTATTTACATGAGTACATTAGTGTTTTAAATTCAAAATAAGTTGCAATGAATGACTGTCGGTGAATAAGCAGACGAATGACTGGACTCGAACTGTGGTTCTTGCTTGTTGCAACACCAATGCTGTTATCATTCAGCCATAGAGCTTTCAACAGGTGGAGTATAATTGCGTTATGATGAGTGTGATAGTGTCATAATGAATGTGATTGTGTTATGGTGGGTATGTTGTAGTGAGTATGATAGAGTTATGAATATTATGATTGTGTTATAATTAGTATGATAGTATTATGGTGAGTATGATAGCAGTATGGTGAATATGATTGTGTTATAGTATGACAGTGCTGTAATGAGTATGATTGTGTTATAGTATGATAGTGTTATGGTGAATATAATTGGGTTATAGAGTATGATAGTGGTATGGTGAATATATTTGTGTTATAGTGAGTATGATAGTTTTATGGTGACTATGATAGTGTTATAATCAGCATGATAGTGTTATAGTATAACAGTGTTATAGTGACTATGATAGTGTTATAATCAGCATGATTGTGTTATAGTATAACAGTGTTACGGTTACTATGATAGTGTTATAGTATGATAGTGTTATGGTGACTATGATAATGTTATAGTATAACAGTGTTATAGTGACTATGATAATGTTATAGTATAACAGTGTTATAGTGACTATGATAATGTTATAGTATGATAGTGTTATGGTGACTATGATAATGTTATAGTAAAACAGTGTTATAGTGACTATGATAATGGTATAGTATAACAGTGTTATAGTGACTATGATAATGTTATAGTATGATAGTGTTATGGTGACTATGATAATGTTATAGTATAACAGTGTTATAGTGACTATGATAATGTTATAGTATGATAGTATTATAGTGACTATGATAATGTTATAGTATGATAGTGTTAGAGTATGATAGTGTTACAGTGAGTATGATAGTGTTACAGTGAGTATGATAGTGTTACAGTGAGTATGATAGTGTTACAGTGAGTATGATAGTGTTAGAGTATGATAGTGTTAGAGTATGATAGTGTTACAGTGAGTATGATAGTGTTACAGTGAGTATGATAGTGTTACAGTGAGTATGATAGTGTTACAGTGAGTATGATAGTGTTACAGTGAGTATGATAGTGTTACAGTGAGTATGATAGTGTTACAGTGAGTATGATAGTGTTAGAGTATGATAGTGTTAGAGTATGATAGTGTTACAGTGAGTATGATAGTGTTACAGTGAGTATGATAGTGTTACAGTGAGTATGATAGTGTTACAGTGAGTATGATAGTGTTACAGTGAGTATGATAGTGTTACAGTGAGTATGATAGTGTTACAGTGAGTATGATAGTGTTACAGTGAGTATGATAGTGTTACAGTGAGTATGATAGTGTTACAGTGAGTATGATAGTGTTACAGTGAGTATGATAGTGTTACAGTGAGTATGATAGTGTTATGATGGTGTACTCGTGATAGCCAGCACTACAGTACTTAGTTTTCTATTTTACTACAACAACAAAAAAGTTGTTCAGTTCTGATTATATTCAAATTCACTAATTAAAAAATTCCGCTAACATATTTTGTATTGATTCCTTCCCTCATTAACTAATTAACCCAGGTTTATTAATATTATGTTTTGATAGTTTATGCTTCAATAAATGTCACCAGTGGAGAGTCATCGAGTGGTCAACACACACACACACACACACACACACACACACACACACACACACACACACACACACACACACACACACACACTCCTGTTCCCTAGGTGTTGTGTCACCTTGTTCCCTAGGTGTCGTGTGTCACCTTGTTCCCTAGGTGTCGTGTGTCACCTTGTTCCCTAGGTGTCGTGTGTCACCTTGTACCCTAGGTGTTGTGTGTCATCTTGCGAGTTTAGCGCTTTCCTTCGATAATATTAATAACCTCCGGCAGGTGACTCCAGCCTCCTGCATATACCTGTTCACACGTGGCTGAATCACCTGTGCACACGTGGCTGAATCACCCGTGTCCATACGACTGAATCATTGGTGCACACATGTCTAATCACGTGTATCCACGTGGCTGAATCACCTGTGCCTGAATTACCCGTGTACACACGACTGAATCATTGGTGCACACGGGTGCTGAATCACCTATATACATAGGGCTGAATCACCCGTATACACAAAGCTAAAACAGAAGTGTACACGGAGTTGAAACAGGTGCACAGGGAGTTGAAGCACATGTGCACACGGAGCTGAATCACAGGTACAAACGGAGCAGAAATACAGGTGCACACGGTGCTGAAACGCAGGTGCACACGGTGCTGAAACGCAGGTGCACACGGTGCTGAAACGCAGGTGCACAAAGAGCTTTTCTCATGCTCTTCATGAGTCGAATTAAAATAATTATATTTAACCACAATTAACAAGCCTTTTAGACTAAATTACAAAGTCCCTTAAAAAAGGTCTCTTGAACTGACAAATCAAACACAAACGTAGATAAATACAGACAAAACACAAACGTAGAATAAAACTATAATGCAAACAAACCCACCACAAACGTATATAATTACAAACCAAACGCAAACTTAAACACAAACAAACAAAACACAAGCGTAGATAAATATAAACAATAACCAAACTTAAACACAAATAAACCAAACACAAACGTAGATAAATTCAAATCAAACACAAACGTAGATAAATTCAAACAGATCAAACAAATAAAAACATACGTGGATAAATACGACCAAATCAAACCCAAAGAGAAGCCAGGTTCACTTTCTCTTGAACTAATCGCAGCTAAAATGGCTTCTTTAATGAATGTCCTGAACACAAGTGTCCTTTTTCCACATAGCCATTAATTAAAGCCCTCCTCCCTCTCTCAACGTGGGCGAAACATCAACAAATCCTTCTGTGAGTATTTTAAACCATTATTACACCTCCCCCTCCGACGCTGACCTACGAATCTTGATCCATGGAATTAGAGTTATCGTCCCGCCCACCCCTCTTCGGATCTATCCTGATTACCTTCAGTTGCCCAGGTACGGTTGGTTAGCGGGGTTTAAAGCCTACATGAGGATTAAGGAAGCTGCACGGTTATCTTTTCACCACCAGACAAGAATACTTTAATCCCTGAAATAGGTGTATTTCTCTCAGCGTATATACGCTGAGAGAAATACACCTTTCAGTGTATATATACATCCTGAGGTCCTTCACTGCTTTAGCATTGACCCATAAACAGAATGATAAAATATAATCAGTTAACAAAAGTTTTTTCCTACGTATCTATTTTTTCATCTATCTGCTCTCTATTCATATATATATATATATATATATATATATATATATATATATATATATATATATATATATATATATAAAAAATCATTTACCAAACTGCAGCAGGCCAGGATTCGACCCCACGAACATTGTCCCGCCTCAAGAGGCCAAACATTGTACATGTCACCCTACCATCTGAGAAATCGATCCTACAAACAACATTAGACTAGCACACTAGACTTGTTTCATGTTGCGAGGACACTCGTGACAGAAGTATGCAGATGTATATATATGTAATAAGATCACAGTAAGCAGGTGATATCACAATATGCAGAACAACCACTCTGAAAAGAATAGTGAACTTCACATTATATATATATATATATATATATATATTTTTTTTTTTTTTTTTTTTTTTTTTTTCAACAAGTCGGCCGTCTCCCACCGAGGAAGGGTGACCCAAAAAGAAAGAAAATCCCCAAAAAAGAAAATACTTTCATCATCATTCAACACTTTCACCACACTCATACATAATCACTGTCTTTGCAGAGGAGCTCAGATACGACAGCTGAGAATTGTCCCTCCCAGCTGTCACTATCCCAGACCCTTCCTTTAAAGTGCAGGCATTGTACTTCCCATTTCCAGGACTCAAGTCCAACTAAATCAATTAACTGGTTTCCCTGAATCCCTTCACAAAATGTTACCCTGCTCACACTCCAACAGATCGTCATGTAACAAAAACCATTCGTCTCCATTCACTCCTATCTAACACGCTCACACATGCTTGCTGGAAGTCCAAGCCCCTCGCCCACAATACCTCCTTTACCCCTTCCCTCCAACCTTTTCTAGGACGACCCCTACCCCGCCTTCCTTCCCTACAGATTTATACGCTCTCCAAGTCATTCTACTTTGATCCATTCTCTCTAAATGACCAAACCACCTCAACAACCCCTCTTCAGCCCTCTGACAAATACTTTTAGTAACTCCACACCTTCTCCTAATTTCCACATTCCGAATTTTCTGCATAATATTTACACCACACATTACCCTTAGACAGGACATCTCCACTGCCTCCAGCCTCCTCCTCGCTGCAGCATTTGCAACCCATGCTTCACACCCATATAAGAGTGTTGGTACCACTATACTTTCGTACATTCCCTTCTTTGCCTCCATATATATATATATATATATATATATATATATATATATATATATATATATATATATATATATATATATATATATAAGATCTAATTAAGCACAACTGCCTTCAAGCACTAGAAAATAAGATCTTAATTTAAAAGAGGTGATTACCTTGCTGGCATGATAGCCTCGTTTTCATCCTAGCACACACCAAAAAGTTTTTGCTGCCACCTTTCCCTGTTTTCTTCCCATTTTTTTTAATTAAGCTTGGCTGCTCAGTTCTTCTCCCAATACCGACGAGTTAATTAGATTAATCAGATTTCTTTGGAGGATGCCAGAGCGCAGAAACAAGGAACTTACTGGCCAGATGTTAGACCTGAAAATTGAATGTCCCGTTCACTCCACCCAAGCCACTCGGAATTTCTTTACCTCTAAGCTCTTGAAGGAGAAAGAATCTTATATAACTCTTCCTGGACTTTTGAAATTCGACACTTTAGAGGATGAGTGTATGGGGAATGGTACTGTTATTTTCCATGCTTGCTAAATGAGGAATTTTGATGCAGAGAAATCGAGCTACCTTTTCTTTGCTCCAATCAAACCTGATTACTTAAGAGCTTAGCGTAAGTAAGTAAATAAGTTTATTCAGGTATACACAAATACAGTTACATAGATTATCATACATAGCAGCATATGTGTAGAGAACCTAGGATAACCCAAAAAAGTCAGAGTGACTTATTTCCATTGGTTTCCTCAATTACATTATCATTATTATCATGGGGAGCGTAAAACCCGTAGCGCTTCCTTCATTACACAACGAAAACATTTTACTCCTGAAGACAAGTAATTAAAGGGATACAATGCTAAATATTTTTTAATCTATATTTGTGATCATGGAGGGCGAGGCTTGCTATATACAGCACCTGTGGTAAAAAATAACTGTCAAGTCTCCAAGGCATTATTTTCTGTCTATTTCCAGTGAGATCATTTCTCTTTCTGATATTACAACTGAAGCTGCTGAACAGAGACACTCGTGCGACACTTCGGGTGTCTTGATTCTGGAAACGTTACGCCAGCCAGTGGCTTCTTCAGACCAGTGGCGAAACGTTTCTAGAATAAAGATACCCGAGTGATACACGAGTGTCTTATTTACTAACTTCTTAGTTTTCTATACCATTTATTCACGATTTTGTTGAAGGAATGAATTGTTCTAAACGAACTAGAACTTGATACATGTCTGGTTCTCGTATAATCTTCAACATAATCATAAAGAGTCACAATGCTGGAAATAGTTCATAAATAAACCACAATTTAGAGGAAAATTTAGATAGCGTTTCGGAACGTTCGGGACCATTATTAATTGGAGGTTTGATATTAGTCCAGGATGGAGCGAAACATTGGTCCAGGATGGAGCGAAACATTGGTCCAAGGATGGAGCGAAACATTGGTCCAGGATGGAGCGAAACATTGGTCCAGGATGGAGCGAAACATTGGTCCAGGATGGAGCGAAACATTGGTACAGTATGGAGCGAAACATTGGTCCAGGATGGAGCGAAACATTGGTCCAGTATGGAGCGAAACATTGGTCCAGGATGGAGCGAAATATTGGTCCAGGATGGAGCGAAACATTGGTCCAGGATGGAGCGAAACATTAGTCCAGGATGGAGCGAAACATTGGTCCAGGATGGAGCGAAACATTGTTCGAGGATGGAGCGAAACATTGGTCCAGGATGGAGCGAAACATTGGTCCAGGATGGAGCGAAACATTGGTCCAAGGATGGAGCAAAACATTGGTCCAGGATGGAGCGAAACATTGGTCCAGGATGGAGGGAAACATTGGTCCAGTATGGAGCGAAACATTGGTCCAGGATGGAGCGAAACATTGGTCCAGGATGGAGCGAAACATTGGTCCAGGATGGAGCGAAACATTGGTCCAGTATGGAGCGAAACATTGGTCCAGTATGGAGCGAAACATTGGTCCAGGATGGAGTGAAACATTGGTCCAGGATGGAGCGAAACATTGGTCCAGGATGGAGCGAAACATTGGTCCAAGGATGGAGCGAAACATTGGTCCAGGATAGAGCGCAACATTGGTCCAGGATGGAGCAAAACATTGGTCCAGGATGGAGCGAAACATTGGTCCAGGATGGCGCGAAACATTGGTCCAGGATGGAGCGAAACATTGATCCAGTATGTAGCGAAACATTGGTCCAGGATGGAGCGAAACATTGGTCCAAGGATGGAGCGAAACATTGATCCAGGATGGAGCGAAACATTGGTCCAGGATGGACAGAAACATTGGTCCAAGGATGGAGCGAAACATTGGTCCAGGATGGAGCAAAACATTGGTCCAAGGACGGAGCGAAACTTTGGTCCAGGATGGAGCGAAACATTGGTCCAGGATGGAGCAAAACATTGGTCCAGGATGGAGCGAAACATTGGTCCAGGATGGAGCGAAACATTGATCCAGTATGTAGCGAAACATTGGTCCAGGATGGAGCAAACTCTTGGTCCAGGATGGAGCGAAACATTGATCCAGTATGGAGCGAAACATTGGTCCAGGATGGAGCGAAACATTGATCCAGTATGGAGCGAAACATTGGTCCAGGATGGAGCAAAACATTGGTCCAGTATGGAGCGAAACATTGGTCCAGGATGGAGCGAAACATTGATCCAGTATGGAGCGAAACATTGGTCCAGGATGGAGCGAAACATTGATCCAGTATGGAGCGAAACATTGGTCCAGGATGGAGCAAAACATTGGTCCAAGGATGGAGCGAAACATTGGTCCAGGATGGAGCGAAACATTGGTCCAGGATGGAGCTAAACATTGGTCCAAGGATGGAGCGAAACATTGGTCCAGGATGGAGCGAAACATTGGTCCAGGATGGAGCGAAACATTGGTCCAAGGATGGAGCGAAACATTGGTCCAGGATAGAGCGCAACATTGGTCCAGGATGGAGCAAAACATTGGTCCAGGATGGAGCGAAACATTGGTCCAGGATGGCGCGAAACATTGGTCCAGGATGGAGCGAAACATTGATCCAGTATGTAGCGAAACATTGGTCCAGGATGGAGCGAAACATTGGTCCAAGGATGGAGCAAAACATTGATCCAGGATGGAGCGAAACATTGGTCCAGGATGGACAGAAACATTGGTCCAAGGATGGAGCGAAACATTGGTCCAGGATGGAGCAAAACATTGGTCCAAGGACGGAGCGAAACTTTGGTCCAGGATGGAGCGAAACATTGGTCCAGGATGGAGCAAAACATTGGTCAGGATGGGCGACATTGGTCAGGATGGAGCGAAACATTGATCCAGTATGTAGCGAAACATTGGTCCAGGATGGAGCAAACTCTTGGTCCAGGATGGAGCGAAACATTGATCCAGTATGGAGCGAAACATTGGTCCAGGATGGAGCGAAACATTGATCCAGTATGGAGCGAAACATTGGTCCAGGATGGAGCAAAACATTGGTCCAGTATGGAGCGAAACATTGGTCCAGGATGGAGCGAAACATTGATCCAGTATGGAGCGAAACATTGGTCCAGGATGGAGCGAAACATTGATCCAGTATGGAGCGAAACATTGGTCCAGGATGGAGCAAAACATTGGTCCAAGGATGGAGCGAAACATTGGTCCAGGATGGAGCGAAACATTGGTCCAGGATGGAGCTAAACATTGGTCCAAGGATGGAGCGAAACATTGGTCCAGGATGGAGCGAAACATTGGTCCAGGATGGAGCAAAACATTGTTCCAGGATGGAGCGAAACATTGGTCCAGGATGGAGCGAAACATTGGTCCAGGATGGAGCGAAACATTGATCCAGTATGTAGCGAAACATTGGTCCAGGATGGAGCGAAACATTGGTCCAAATATGGAGCGAAACATTGGTCCAGGATGGAGCGAAACATTGGTCCAGGATGGAGCGAAACATTGGTCCAAGATGGAGCGAAACATTGATCCAGTATGGAGCGAAATATTGGTCCAGGATGGAGCGAAACATTGGTCCAGGATGGAGCAAAACATTGGTCCAGGATGGAGCGAAACATTGGTCCAGGATGGAGCGAAACATTGATCCAAGGATGGAGCGAAACATTGGTCCAGGATGGAGCGAAACATTGGTCCAAGGATGGAGCGAAACTTTGGTCCAGGATGGAGCGAAACATTGGTCCAGGATAGAGCAAAACATTGGTCCAGGATGGAGCGAAACATTGGTCCAGGATGGAGCGAAACATTGGTCCAGGATGGAGCGAAACATTGGTCCAGGATGGAGCGAAACATTGATCCAGTATGTAGCGAAACATTGGTCCAGTATGGAGCAAAACCTTGGTCCAGGATGGAGCGAAACATTGATCCAGGATGGAGCGAAACATTGATCCAGTATGGAGCGAAACATTGGTCCAAGATGGAGCGAAACATTGGTCCAGGATGGAGCAAAACATTGGTCCAGGATGGAGCGAAACATTGGTCCAGGATGGAGCGAAACATTGATCCAGTATGGAGCGAAACATTGGTCCAGGATGGAGCGAAACATTGGTCCATGATGGAGCAAAACATTGGTCCAGGATGGGGAGAAATATTGATCCAGGATGGAGAGGAACATTGGTCCAGGATGGAGAGAAACATTGGTCCAGGATGGAGAGAAACATTGGTCCAGGATGGAGTGAAACATTGGTCCAGGATGGAGCGAAACATTGGTCCATGATAGAGGGAAACATCGTCTAAAGTTTCCTCTCTTTGGGTTATAAAGTTTGGATTTTTTTCAGGATTTAATCAGTGATGTTGCATATGCTGACAGTCAATATCACCATGACGCTGACACAATCAACATCACCAGGACGCTGACACAATCAACATCACCATGATGCTGGCAGTGAACATTACCAGGACGCTGACAGTTAACATTACCAGGACGCTGACAAATTCAATATCACCATGACGCTGACACAATCAACAACACCATGACACTGACGTAATCAACATCACCAAGATGTTGATAGAATCAACATCATGACGCGGATACAATCAACATCACCAGGACGCTGACACAATTAACATCACCATGATGCTGACAGTCAACATTACCAGGACGCTGACAGTCAACATTACCAGGACGCTGAGACAGTTTACATCACCATGATGATGACACTGTCAACATCACCATGACGCTGACACAATCAACATAACATTCAACTTCAGCAGAATCTTAAATCGTGACATAAATCGAGACTTAAATCTCAACTTAAGTCGTGACTTAAATCTCAACTTTAAGTCGTGATTCATGTACTTTACGATCATCAGATTTAACAAGTTACTATACAGGAGCTGCTGTGATCAAAGGCTTTCTGGCTCTAGTTAGTTAGGTTAGGTAAGGTTTGTCATGAAACAGGACAAGTGTTTCCTGACACGGGTCTTAGCCATGTGATGACCCGCCACTGGAGCTTCTAGTCATGTGGCCGAAGCCTTCCACTGGCTTACCCCTCCACCCCTTTAAAAATCATGGTTATGATTATAATCATTTTTTTTTACCTCGTCTAGTTGGGGAGCTGCATCATGACAAGCAGACTACAATGATCATGCCTGACCATCACACTAGACGTGCTTGGAGAGGTGACGTGGTGTAAACCTTCGTATACCTGGAGAGGGTTTCGGGGGTCAAAGCTCCCGCGGCACGGTCTGAGACCAGGCCTCGTGGTGGATCAGGGTCTGATCAACCAAGCTGTTACTTCTGGCCGCACGCACATTGACGTACCAACCACTGACTTTAGGTGCCTGTCCAGTGCCTTCTTGAAGACAACTAGGGATCTAATGGCAATCCCCCTTGTGTATGCTGGAAGGCAGTTGAACAGTGTTGGGCCCCGAACACTTATTGTAATAGATACCGACAAATTTGTTTAGGAAGAGACGTGAGCAAACACTAGGACATATATATTAGAAAACGTTTCGGTTCCCAAAACCGAAACGTTTTCTCATAAATATGTCCTAGTGTTTGCTCACTAGTCTTTCTAAACCAGGAGAGGTACTAGCAGTAGAAACCGATTCTGCTCCTATTATTGCTATTATTTATCCCTGCACCTCTTTCTGCATGTTGCGGAATAATTTGGCTCACTTTTTTACAGCCGGAAAGTTGGCTAGAGGGAGTGGAGGGTGGGAAGAGAGCCTTCTATTATACTATTTGAATCTCAACTATCTAGAGAGAATTAGAGATAGCCAGAATGTAGCTCGCAGTTATCAGCAGGTCACCTTCATATGGACCGCTGGGGTCGTCTTTTATCATACTTTCCCATTTATTCGTATGTACTCCCATGTAATAACATGTGATTCATGGATGACGAAGGTAGCTCCAATTATTTGGATAAAAAACAACCTTTCACCCCTCCCTCCTGATGGCTAAAGTGATGCAAGGATAGAAGGGGTGGAGATAGATTGGGAGGAAAAGGGAGGACAGACCTGGAGCTATCCTCGTCATCCTTGAATCACATGTGACTGCATGGGAGTGCATGTGAATAAATGGGAAAGTAAGATAACAGAAGACCCCCAGCGGTCCATGTCGATGTGAGAAAGGTAAACTGGATGGGTAGGCAGGTGGTCACATCTTAGATAAGTGAATTACACACTAATCTGCGGGGAACCGCTAGAGGCTTGAGCAGCACCCCACGCCGCTGACAGATTACAGTCTCAAACCGATGCCTTTCCTTTTCTCCGCAAGACAAGCAATTTTCCCCCGCCCACAACTCACGGCGCCCTTTCATACTCGATTCCTGAGTCTCCTATTGCAAAAATAGCTGAGTGACGGGTGTTCATATGCAACTGGAGATGAGGGATGCAGCTGAGGTAGTTCATACGCCGGCAAGTAGACAGTTCTGAGGGTCTTAGCGTCTCCAAGATCCCAGATTGAAGAAGGGAGTCATTGTGGGGAAACTGTGTTGACGGTGGTGATATTACCGAGGCGGCGTTACGCTGCAGCAGCGGAGGATGTCAGGGTGCCGTGGTTGTGTTACGGTTGCATGGTTGTATTGTGATTGTGATGTTATTAAGTGATTCTGTTCAGGTTGTGTTAAGCGGTGGTGGTTGTGCTTGTTGGTTGTGTCGGGTGGTTGTGCGTGTTGGTTGTGTCGGGTGGTTGTGCGTGTTGGTTGTGTCGGGTGGTTGTGCTTGTTGGTTGTGTCGGGTGGTTGTGCTTGTTGGTTGTGTCGGGTGGTTGTGCTTGTTGGTTGTGTCGGGTGGTTGTGCTTGTTGGTTGTGTCTGGTGGTTGTGCATGTTGGTTGTGTCAGGTGGTTGTGCTTGTTGGTTGTGTCGGGTGGTTGTGCTTGTTGGTTGTGTCAGGTGGTTGTGCGTGTTGGTTGTGTCGGGTGGTTGTGCATGTTGGTTGTGTCGGGTGGTTGTGCTTGTTGGTTGTGTCGGGTGGTTGTGCTTGTTGGTTGTGTCGGGTGGTTGTGCTTGTTGGTTGTGTCGGGTGGTTGTGCTTGTTGGTTGTCTGGTGGTTGTGCTTGTTGGTTGTGTCGGGTGTTTGTGCTTGTTGGTTGTGTCTGGTGGTTGTGCTTGTTGGTTGTGTCAGGTGGTTGTGCTTGTTGGTTGTGTCGGGTGTTTGTGCTTGTTGGTTGTGTCGGGTGGTTGTGCTTGTTGGTTGTGTCGGGTGTTTGTGCTTGTTGGTTGTGTCGGGTGGTTGTGCTTGTTGGTTGTGTCAGGTGGTTGTGCTTGTTGGTTGTGTCGGGTGTTTGTGCTTGTTGGTTGTCTGGTGGTTGTGCTTGTTGGTTGTGTCAGGTGGTTGTGCTTGTTGGTTGTGTCGGGGTTTGTTGGTTGTGTCGTGTTTCTTGTTGGTTGTGTCGGTGGTTGTGCTTGTTGGTTGTGTCAGGGTGGTTGTGCTTGTTGGTTGTGTCGGGTGGTTGTGCTTGTTGGTTGTGTCAGGTGGTTGTGCTTGTTGGTTGTGTCGGGTGGTTCTGCTTGTTGGTTGTGCGTGGTTGTGCTTGTTGGTTGTGTCAGGTGTTGCTTGTTGGTTGTGTCAGGTGGTTGTGCTTGTTGGTTGTGTCGGTGGCTGTTGGTTGTGTCGGTGGTTGTGCTTGTTGGTTGTGTTGGGTGGTTGTGCTTGTTGGTTGTGTCGGGTGGTTCTGCTTGTTGGTTGTGTCGGGTGGTTGTGCTTGTTGGTTGTGTCGGGTGGTTGTGCTTGTTGGTTGTGTCGGGTGGTTCTGCTTGTTGGTTGTGTCGGGTGGTTCTGCTTGTTGGTTGTGTCGGGTGGTTGTGCTTGTTGGTTGTGCTTAGCGGTTGGGTTGGGTGGTTGCTTCATGTGGTTGTGTTATGTGGCTGCGTTAAATGATTGTGTTGCCTGGTTGTTCTAATAGTTGTGTGGGATAATTGTGTTAGATGGCTGTGTTGACAAACTTTCCTATTTTCAGGATATTGTTCTCTCTGAGATAAATAGAGAATGCCTCTTCCGTTTATTAGTAGAAGTTTTGAATTAGATTTGTGCTGATAATGTCCTAATTTTTCCCTCTTTACTGAAGGAATTTGCACATTAATTTCTACACCATGACCTATAAATATCTATTATGATTAGCTTCAAAAATTTCACTACTGATATCGAACCGCCTTACATACTTATGCCGCACGGAGGAACTATTCCAGTAGCCTGCGGTGAGGTAGAGGGGGCTGGGGTTATGCTAAACGGGATATCTTTTTCAGGTCGTGCAGTGACCGAAATATATCTAGTTACATAAAGAATTCCAGCTTACTACAGACATCTAAGCTTCGCACAAGATTCTACCTGATTATTGCTACAGGGACAAGAAACTTAAAACAACTCCTAAATACAACGATACACAGGATACTTACAGGATCTTGTCTCCAGATAACTTGATACCACAAGAGATTAACGAAGTGATCGCTTGAGAAAGGGAGCAAATAGCGAGCTTGAAGTCACGTGACACGAGCAGCTGTGCTCGCCACGATGGCTGTCAAACACGTCCCTTTCATTCAAAAACTATCGGAAATGAAAAAGCTAAAAAGTGTGGGGACAAACATATCACAAAGTCTCATTCAGGTTACCGATCACGCAAGGCATCTGACGGGACAAGAATTCGTGTGATTCACGGAGATGATGGCAATTTTAGGTTCGTGTGATCCATACATAACGCTGAGAGTGTTATTTAAACTCTTGACACTGGCAACTTTCAGGTCTACTGTTAGGTGACATATATGTCTATCTGGCTTAACTCCCATCTATATACAGAAGAGAGAGAGACGATGGTTGACTACAAAAGCAAGGACAGCTTTAAATAGTGTTGAGCTATCTGGCTGAATGATATGTTATGGTACGTAGAGTAGCTGGCTAGTTGAATGAGGCCATGGTTTGGTACGTACAGGGGCTGGCTGGGCAAATAATACCATGGTATAGCACGTACAGGGACTGGCTGGGTAAATGATACTAAAACATAGCACGTACAGGGACTGGCTGAGTGAATAATATCATGGAATAACACGTACAGGTAATGAGTGAATGATATCATGGTATAACACTTACAGGTACTGGCTGAGTGAATGATACCATGGTGTAACACTTACATGTACTGGCTGAGTGAATGATACCATGGTATAACACTTACAGGTACTGGTTGAGTGAATGATTCTATGGTATAACACGTACAGGCCAAAAAGATGCAAGTCTTCACTAACAGAGTAAGTGACACTGTCATGTTAGTATTTTGTTCTGTTTGTATATAAATATTTATTAATATATGTATTTTTTAATTATAATAACATTTTTTTTATTAATCCAAAACATAAATAATTTGGTAAAGGCTGGATCTAATTATATGTAAATTGTGTACAGAAATATCAAGAAGGTGAAGATGGTAAAGCATAGGACTAGTAAAACACAAACGTTAAACGTCACTTTTGTCACCTGTCAAACGTCGACAAAACAAGAGAATATTAATATTAATTTAAGTTTAAAATAAACTTCAAGTGAACTTTAATAATTGTAAATACATTCATTTATTCATATCAAGTAATGTTACTCAGGAATTTTAACAAATATAAACGCTCACTGAAATATAATTAAACGTAATTCAAGGTATATATTTGGTTATAAATGTTAGCTGCAGGTGTTGGGTGTGAACTTGATGACATATAGCACACATGTTGATGTGAGTGTTGTAAACATGACACAACTTAATTACTTTCTGTCCACTTTAACTAATATATTCGATTTTATGGTTATTATTATTATTATTATTATTATTATTATTATTATTATTATTATTATTATTATTATTATTATAATGAGGGAAAACAGTAAACCATGGTAGTCTTATACGTGTCTGGAGAATGTGAGACAATTAGGTTCGATTCAAGGAAGGAGAGGATAGGCCAAGTTCCTCGGGAAAAAGAGTCCCACCCCTGCATCCAAGATTCCTCATTGAAGGGTATGATAAACATGAATGATTGTTAATTACTCACTTTAGACTATGTGTTGCCTACACAGTCGTGTGTAGTGTGTAGGTAGCCTGTTTTGTGCTCATGACCGCTGCTATCCACTATCCCTCTACGATCTTTATTTCTAGTAATAACGGCAAATATTCTGTTAGTGGGACGGATTGTGAAGGACCTGCCTAATATGGGCCAACAGGCCTGCTGCAGTGTTCCTCCTTTCTTATGTTCTTATGTTCTTAAAATGTTAGGTAAAAGGAGCTTGACAAAGTTCCTGAAGAGGGAAACGTTGCCACAATAATGTCACATTAGCTACATCTGCGTACTGTTACCTAACACTCCTCTCTACCGCCTTCTGCTTGAACAAGAAACAACATGGCACAGCAACCATCAGACATCTCAAAAGCCTTCATATAAACACATATTTGTTGCGACACACGAAGAATTAAAGCTCTATTACTAGCAGGAACGCTTTTGAGACAACGTGTATGGAGAACACTAAGAAGAGAACACCAGTAGGTGTATTGAGAACTAACAAGTGTACACACTTATGTACATGCGGACATGTGCTTCATCTGTTGTCCTAGACCATGGTACTGGTGGGGTTAGAACCCATGGCGAGTGAGTCGTAAAACTCCAGGCCAGTGCGTTTTAACCCCACTCGTACCGTGGTTTGTTTACAATCGTGTTATTACGATTTCGTGAGTCGTGATCTTCCAGTTTTTTTAAATTGCTAAGAACAATCGCAAGACTTGCATATACCAGACGCTGCCCAACGTCAGGTGACATCTGTCTTGGCATGGCATGACCTGTATTTGTTGCCTGCACCGGGACCGGGAAAGCGTCAGCTTCACTAATAAGGACACGAGAATTGTATGGAGGAACTTAGTAAGCCATTTGGAAAATAGCAAATGTGATACGTACCTAATTATAAAGCGAAGGGTTGGTCCTCAGCTTCAGATTATCGACTAATCGGCCTTAATTTAATTGTGAGAAAGTTGATGGTATCAATGACTGCGGGTGTAATTCGTAGCCACCTTTAAAGATATAATTTATTCATTGAATCGCAGCACAGTTGTACAAAGAGGCTTTATTTCCTAACAAATTTACTCTTTTCACTAAGGTATTTGTGGCGTTAGACTAAAACAAAAATATGATATTGTTCATGTGGATTTCAGTAAGGTCTTTGATAGAGTTTCCCAGAAGAGACTGATGAAAAAACATCGGCAAACGGTATAAGAAGAGAAATTATCTTCTGGACCTAGGTGTGGTTGACCGACAGGCAACAGAGTTTGTATTATTGGGAAGAAATCAGACTGGAGTCCTGTTACCAAGCGGTGTAACACAGGTCAGTATTAGACCTCCTGTTCCCAATCTATATAAACGAAATACTCGAGGGGAATAAATGGCGACATAGCAAGTTTGCCAATGACCATAAAGTTGGCCATCAAATAAATTCTGATAAGGACTACTAGAGAACTACAAGATGAACTGGTTACGTTGATGTTGTGGTCGGAGAAGTGGATAATGCAGTTTATTACATAAATGCCAGAGAGAACCGTCAAGGTGATGAATGAGACATGTGCAACGCCTGTGTATCTTTATTGATGAACAAGATACATGCGCAACACCTGGGTATTTTTACCGATGAACAAGATACATGTTCAACACCTGGGTATTTTAACCGATGAACAAGATTCATGTTCAACACCTGGGTATTTTTACCGATGAACAAGATTCATGTTCAACACCTGGGTATTTTACCGATGAACAAGATTCATGTTCAACACCTGGGTATTTTTACCGATGAACAAGATACATGTTCAACACCTGGGTATTTTACCGATGAACAAGATTCATGTTCAACACCTGGGTATTTTACCGATGAACAAGATACATGTTCAACACCTGGGTATTTTAACCGATGAACAAGATTCATGTTCAACACCTGGGTATTTTTACCGATGAACAAGATACATGTTCAACACCTGGGTATTTTTACCGATGAACAAGATTCATGTTCAACACCTGGGTATTTTTACCGATGAACAAGATACATGTTCAACACCTGGGTATTTTAACCGATGAACAAGATTCATGTTCAACACCTGGGTATTTTTACCGATGAACAAGATACATGTTCAACACCTGGGTATTTTAACCGATGAACAAGATTCATGTTCAACACCTGGGTATTTTTACCGATGAACAAGATACATGTTCAACACCTGGGTATTTTAACCGATGAACAAGATTCATGTTCAACACCTGGGTATTTTTACCGATGAACAAGATACATGTTCAACACCTGGGTATTTTTACCGATGAACAAGATACATGTTCAACACCTGGGTATTTTTACCGATGAACAAGATTCATGTTCAACACCTGGGTATTTTTACCGATGAACAAGATACATGTTCAACACCTGGGTATTTTAACCGATGAACAAGATTCATGTTCAACACCTGGGTATTTTACCGATGAACAAGATACATGTTCAACAACTGGGTATTTTAACCGATGAACAAGATTCATGTTCAACACCTGGGTATTTTTACCGATGAACAAGATACATGTTCAACACCTGGGTATTTTAACCGATGAACAAGATTCATGTTCAACACCTGGGTATTTTTACCGATGAACAAGATACATGTTCAACACCTGGGTATTTTTACCGATGAACAAGATTCATGTTCAACACCTGGGTATTTTTACCGATGAACAAGATACATGTTCAACACCTGGGTATTTTTACTGATGAACAAGATTCATGTTCAACACCTGGGTATTTTTACCGATGAACAAGATACATGTTCAACACCTGGGTATTTTAACGATGAACAAAACACATGTTCATCACCTGGGTATCTTTACTGATGAACAAGATGATGAGAGGTTTCGCCAGCCAGTGACTTTTCCATCCAATACAGAGAACATAAACTGCAGACTACTGAAGAAGTTGAGATGGAATTTTGAGGTGTTTAGGTCCACTGTCTTGACGGATCTAGAACAGATCCATGAGGTTGAAGACTTTTATACTAGAGCCAAAAAAGCGGGTCAGCAATTGAAGATGCTGTCAAAGGTGGGCAGGACCCACTAGTGCAAGTAGGTCAGGCACAAGAGTTGGGTAACAGATTTACCAATAGAGTTGTAGAATATATTCTCTGTATGAAGTTTCCATGGTGTTGCTGTGTCAGACAAGAATTATTCCATAACTGTCACATACTGACAGGTTGACGAATAACACACTGTTTGACGAAAGTCTCTTCAGTAAAGATACCCAAGTATTGCACATATATCTTGTACATCAACTTGTCTGTATTGCGTAACATTCATGTATCAGAGTACACAGACTTAAAGAAATACCCAGGGGTTACTAACGTGGTTCCATTGTACCGAGACTCAACCCGAGACTTAGTGACGTGAGCGGGATCAGAGTCCGTCAGAATAACGATTAACTATCCACAATTGAGCGTCCAGTGAGGTCGAGTGCATCTCTGCACTGCCATTTATAATCTCCCAGACGCCAGCTCCTTCATGCCTGAGCCAATGAAAACCCGTCTTTAGCCTACCTCTTTTTCCCAGGCCAATCATAACTTCCATTGACTGCCTTCATCACACAGAACTTATCTCAACGAAGGAATCCCCAAGACTCATGTGATTTAGCGAATGTGGATGAAGTAGTAGCGCATAACATGTAAAAATGGGATCAAATCTTACCTTACATCCCAGTTCTCGTTCAGGGATCTTAATAGATGTACAAACCATCATAACAAATTACATATTGATCTATATTTAAAAACAAGTGACATAATTCATTGACCTAACATCTCTTAATCCACGTTGCCCCATCAACATGTTCGAAAAACTATATAATCAAAAAATATATATTCGAAGAGCTTCTAACTGCGGTAGTTCTGACTGCGGTATTTCTAACTGCGGTAGTTCTAACTGCAGTAATACTGTGGCAATTCTAACTGCAGTAGTTCTAACTGCTGTAATACTATTTGTGGTAGTTCTAACTGCAGTAATAATATGATAGTTCTAACTGCGGTAGTTCTAACTGCAGTAATAATGTGGTAGTTCTAACTGCAGAAATACTAACTGTGGTAGTTGTAACTGCAGTAGTTCTAACTGTGGTATTTTAAAATGCGCATTTGATGCCACTTTTTATATTAAAAATGTAAATATATCAAAACAATTCTTACTAAAAGAAAACCTGTTTATAAAGCAGTTATATATATAAATATATATATATATATATATATATATATATATATATATATATATATATATATATATATATATATATATATACACTGAAGGAGACATGAAATACATAAAACATGCTTTTAAAACAACACATTTAACTTGTTTTCAATAACTGTCTGCCTCCGGTCAGGAAGAGAGCAATCATGAGCCTCGTCATTTTTACTCTCGTAAATAAAGCGCAAAATGATTAAATATAAATAGATATAATTATGGTACCAAAATAAAAAGTCATGCAGTTACATGTGAATTTGTTTGCTTCAAATAAATTGTATTTTTTATCTGACCAAAATGTAAAATAATTAAGTTTTACTTATTGAAGAATGTATGTTAAAGTGACGAACACTTCTCTCCCTCGCAACACTTTACATCACACTAAATAATACTTCATACCACACTATATAACACTACACACCACATTATATAACTCTTCACATCGCATATTACACTTCACATTACACTATATAACACTTCAAACCACGCATTACATTATATATCACACTATATAACACATGACATCACACAGTATAACACCTGACGTCACACAATATAACACTTGACATCACACAATATAGCACCTGACGTCACACAATATAACACTTGACACCACACAATATAACTCTTGACATTACACAATATAGTATCACCTAGATATCACTTACTATAACACTTAAATTACATACTGTAACACTTTACATCACATAAAAAATACTTTAAATTAAAGCACTTCACAACACACAATACACTATTCTGAAGACAATACAACAGAGACTACACAATGCAACACTTCACACGACACGATATGCTCACACCACACAATACAACACTTCACACCACACAATACAACACTTCACACTACACAATGCAACACTTCACACAACACAATACGACACTTCACACAACACAATACAACACTTCACACTACACAATACAACACTTCACACTACACAATACAACACTTCACACCACACAATACAACACTTTACACCACACAGTACAACACTTCAAACTACACAATACAACACTTCACACTACACAATGCAACACTTCACACTACACAATGCAACACTTCACACTACACAATACGACACTTCACACAACAAAATACAACACTTCACACTACACAATACAACACTTCACACTACACAATACAACACTTCACACTACGCAATACAACACTTCACACTACACAATGCAACACTTCACACGACACGATATGCTCACACCACACAATACAACACTTCACACCACACAATACAACACTTCACACTACACAATACAACACTTCACACAATACAACTTTTCACACTACACAATACAACACTTCACACTATACAATACAACACTTCACACTACACAATACAACACTTCACACCACACAATACAACACTTCACACTACACAATACAACACTTCACACTACACAATACAACACTTCACACTACACAATACAACACTTCACACTACACAATACAACACTTCACACTACACAATACAACACTTCACACCACACAATACAACACTTCACACTACACAATACAACATTTCACACCACACAATAAACTTCACACCACACAATACAACACTTCACACTACACAATACAACACTTCACACTACACAATACAACACTTCACACAACACAATACAACACTTCACACTACACAATGCAACACTTCACACTACACAATACGACACTTCACACAACACAATACAACACTTCACACTACACAATACAACACTTCACACTACACAATACAACACTTCACACCACACAATACAACACTTTACACCACACAGTACAACACTTCAAACTACACAATACAACACTTCACACTACACAATACAACACTTCACACCACACAATACAACACTTCACACTACACAATACAACATTTCACACCACACAATAAACTTCACACCACACAATACAACACTTCACACTACACAATACAACACTTCACACTACACAATACAACACTTCACACCACACAATACAACACTTCACACCACACAATACAACACTTCACACTACAAAATACAACACTTCACACCACACAATACAACACTTCACACTACACAATACAACTTTTCACACCACACAATAAACTTCACACCACACAATACAACACTTCACACTACACAATACAACACTTCACACTACACAATACAACACTTCTTACTACACAATACAACACTTCACACCACACAATACAACACTTCACACCACACAATACAACACTTCACACCACACAATACAACACTTCACACTACACAATAAACTTCACACCACACAATACAACACTTCACACCACACAATACAACACTTCACACTACACAATACAACACTTCACACTACACAATACAACACTTCACACTACACAATACAACACTTCACATCACACAATACAACACTTCACACTACACAATACAACATTTCACACCACACAATAAACTTCATACCACACAATACAACATTTCACTAGTACACAATACAACACTTCACACTACACAATACAACACACACAGCACACAGTGTAACATCACTTTTCTTTAAATTTACAAAATATTAAAAAATATAAAAAATGTGATTACTGTGTCATTTTTCAAAAAATTTTGCATACACGTCAATTAAAAAATCACTAAACCTGAACGATGAATTACGAAATCCATTCTTTTCCAGAAGAGTGAGGACCATACACACACACACACACACACATATATATATATATATATATATATATATATATATATATATATATATATATATATATATATATAATATATATATATATAGTTATAGGTCATACATATTTTAAGAAGAAGAGGATAAATAAGTATACAAGATATGATGTAGGGCGTAATGACAATAGTTTGTTGGACTGCGTATTAGTAGATAAAAGACTGTTGAGTAGACTTCAGGATGTACATGTTTATAGAGGGGCCACAGATATATCAGATCACTTTTTAGTTATAGCTACAGTGGGAGTAAAAGATAGATGGGATACAAGGAAAATAGAAGCAGTAAGTAAAAGAGAGAGTAAGAGAGTAAGAGAGGCAGTTAGGGTAAGATACAAACAACTATTGGAGGATAGATGGGCTAGTGAGAGTGTAGGCAATGGGGTCGAAGATGTGTGGGGTAGATTTAAAAATGTAGTGTTAGAGTGTTCAGCAGAAGTTTGTGGTTACAGGCGAGTGGGTGCGGGAGGGAAGAAGAGCAATTGGTGGAATGATGATGTAAAGAGAGTAGTAAGGGAGAAAAAGTTAGCATATGAGAGGTTTTTACAAAGTAGGGAAGAGTATATGGAGAGAAAAAGAGAGGCTAAGAGAGAGGTGAAGCAATGTCAAAAGAGAGCAAATGAGAGAGTGGGTGAGATGTTATCAACAAATTTTGTTGAAAATAAGAAAAAGTTTTGGAGTGAGATTAATAAGTTGAGGAAGCCTAGGGAACAAATGGATTTGACAGTTAAAAATAGGAGAGGAGAGTTATTAAATGGAGAGTTAGAGGTATCGGGAAGATTGCTGGAATATTTTGAGGAGTTGTTAAATGTTGATGAAGACAGGGAAGCTGTGATTTCGTGTATAGAGCAAGGAGGAATAACATCTTGTATGAGTGTGGAAGAGCCAGTTGTGAGTGTGGGGAAAGTTCGTGAGGCAGTGTGTAGAATGAAAGGGGGTAAGACAGCTGGGATTGATGGGATAAAGATAGAAATGTTAAAAAGCAGGTGGGGATATAGTTTTGGAGTGGTTGGTGCTATTATTTAATAAATGTATGGAAGAGGGTAAGGTACCTAGGGATTGGCAGAGAGCATGTATTGTTCCTTTGTATAAAGGCAAAAGAGAGTGCAAAAATATAGGGGAATAAGTCTGTTGAGTGTACCTGGTAAAGTGTATGGTAGAGTTATTATTGAAAGAATTAAGAGTAAGACAGAAAGCAGGTTAGCAGATGAACAAGGGGGCTTTAGGAAAGGTAGGGGGTGTGTAGACCAAGTGTTTACAGGTAAACATATAGGTGAACAGTATTTGGATAAGGGTAAAGATGTTTTTGTGGCGTTTATGGATTTGGAAAAGGCGTATGATAGAGTGGATAGGGGTGCAATGTGGCAGATGTTGCAGGTGTATGGAATAGGAGGTAGGTTACTGAAAGCAGTGAAGAGTTTTTATAAGGATAGTGAGGCTCAGGTTAGTGTGTGTAGGAGGGAGAGGGGACTATTTCCCAGTAAAAGTGGGCCTTAGACAAGGATGTGTGATGTCACCCTGGTTGTTCAATATATTTATAGATGGGGTTGTAAGAGAAGTGAATGCGAGGGTCTTGGCAAGAGGTCTGGGGTTAAAAGATAAAGAATCAAATACAAAGTGGGAGTTGTCACAGTTGCTTTTTGCTGATGACACTGTGCTTTTAGGAGATTCTGAAGAGAAGTTGCAGAGGTTGGTGGATGAATTTGGTAGGGTGTGTAAAAAAAGAAAATTGAAAGTGAATATAGGAAAGAGTAAGGTGATGAGGATAACAAAAAGATTAGGTGACAAAAGATTGGATATCAGATTGGAGGGAGAGAGTATGGAGGAGGTGAATGTATTCAGATATTTGGGAGTGGACATGTCAGCAGATGGGTCTATGAAGGATGAGGTGAATCATAGAATTGATGAGGGGAAAAGGGTGAGTGGAGCACTTCGGAGTCTGTGGAGACAAAGAACTTTGTCCATGGAAGTAAAGAGGGGAATGTATGAGAGTATAGTTATACCAACACTCTTATATGGGTGTGAAGCATGGGTGATGAATGTTGCAAAGAGGAGAAGGCTGGAGGCAGTGGAGATGTCATGTCTGAGGTCAATGTGTGGTGTGAATATAATGCAGAGAATTCGGAGTTTGGAAATTAGGAAGAGGTGCGGGATTACCAAAACTATTATCCAGAGAGCTGAGGAGGGGTTGTTGAGGTGGTTCGGACATGTAGAGAGAATGGAACGAGACCGAATGACTTTGAGAGTGTATAAATCTGTAGTGGAGGGAAGGCGGGGTAGGGGTCGGCCTAGGAAAAGCTGGAGGGAGGGGGGTAAAGGAGGTTTTGTGTGCGAGGGGCTTGGACTTCCAGCAAGCATGTGTGAGCGTATTTGATAGGAGTGAATGGAGACAAATGGTTTTTAATACTTGACGTGCTGTTGGAGTGTGAGCAAAGTAACATTCATGAAGGGATTCAGGGAAACCGGCAGGCCGGACTTGAGTCCTTGAGATGGGAAGTACAGTGTCTGCACTCTGAAGGAGGGGTGTTAATGTTGCAGTTTTATAACTGTAGTGTAAAGCACCCCTCTGGCAAGACAGTGATGGAGTGAATGATGATGAAGGTTTTTCTTTTTCGGGCCACCCTGCCTTGGTGGGAATCGGCCGATGTGTTAATAAAAAAATATAAATAAATAAATATATATATATATATATGTGTGTGTGTTAGTTACCATTTTGTCCAAGGCACATGTCGATTTGACACTAGGCCTGTTGTATGTATGTGTGTGAGTGTGTGTGTGTGTAAGGAAACACTTCGAAATGTTTCCGCCCCGTCGGGAATAGAACCCGGGCCCTCCGTGCTGAAGTGAAGCTTTGAAGAGCTTGTTTACCACTAGGCCACCTGTGTGTTTGTTGTGCTGTGGTGTGTGTGGTGTGTGTGTGTGTGTGTGTGTGTGTGTGTGTGTGTGTGTTGTGTGTGTTTGTGTGTGTACGTACTCACCTATTTGTGGTTGCAGGGGTCGAGTCATATCTCCTGGCCCCGTCTTTTCACTGATTGCTACTAGGTCATCTCTCTCCCTGTTCCATGAGCTTTATCAAACCTCGTCTTAAAACTATGTATGGTTCCTGCCTCCACTACGTCACTTTCTAGGCTATTCCACTTCCTGACAACTCTATGACTGAAGAAATACTTCCTAACATCCCTTTGACTCATAGGAGTCTTCGACATCCAACTGTGACCCCTTGTTTCTGTGTCCCCTTTCTGGAACATCTTGTCTCTGTCCACCTTATCTATTCCTCGCAGTATTTTATATGTCGTTATCATGATTCCCCGAACCCTCCTGTCCTCTAGTGTCGTCAGGCCAATTTCCCTTAACCTTTCTTCGTAGGGCAATCCCCTTATCTCTGGGACTAGTCTCGTTGCAAACCTCTGCACTTTCTCTAATTTCCTGACGTGCTTGACCAGGTGTGGGTTCCAAACTGGTGCTGCATACTCCAGTATGGGCCTGACGTATATGGTGTACAGAGTCTTGAACAATTGCTTAGTGAGGTATTGGAACGTTATTCTTAGGTTTACCAGCCGCCCGTATGCTGCAGCAGTTATCTGATTGATGTGTGCCTCGGGAGATGTGCTCGGTATTATACTCACCCCAAGATCTTTTTCCTTGAGTGAGGTTTGCAGTCTTTGGCCACCTAGATTATACTCTGTCTGCGGTCTTCTTTGCCCTTCCTCGATCTTCATGACTTTACATTTGGCAGGGTTAAATTCAAGGAGCCATTTACTGGACCAGGCTTGTAGCCTGTCTAGGTCTCTTTGTAGTCCTACCTGATCCTCAACTGATTTAATTCTTCTCATTAACTTCACATCATCTGCAAACAGGGACACTTCTGAGTCTATCCCTTCCGTTATGTCATTCACATATACCAAAAACAGTACACGTCCTAGGACTGACCCTTGTGGAACCCCACTCGTCACAGGTCACGTGTGTGTGTGTGTGTTTCTTTTATATGTTGAATTAAAAGATTCCGTATATAAATTGCACATATATCTGCAACAGTATTATTCAGTTCTGGATATTATATTCATTGGTAAGCGCTAAACACATAGGAACATGCACCTCCTGGGGATTGGAATGTTAGAAGACTTGATCCAGAGGAGAGGTGGATCATATCCATTGGATCAAGAGCTTTTCAGCATGTAGGCATTCCTCCCGAGGATAGTAATGTAGTAACTGGATCCACCTACATCTTTTATTATTATTATTATTATTATTATTATTATTATTATTACTACACTATGTAACACAATTTCACTTTTGTCGTGTTCCTGGAAAATAAGCATCATTTCCCAATTCTTTATAACTAAACAAAATTAAAAAAAAAAAAAAATTTTGATCCCAGAACTTTGCTTTTGTGGTCAGGACACTTGTGGAACACTTTCAAGAAAGACCGATGTAAAACTGTTATGTTCCAGGGTTTTGCTTAGCAAGTATAAAAACAGGGACTCGCAAACCAGCATTCAGTTCAGCTCTGGCTGCCTGAGAAGACACATCAGAAGAAGTGAAATGGCATCAAGAGGCTGCAATCATTCTCCAGATGCATTCTGCTACATATGTGGTCAATTCATTAAGACAAGAGCAAAGAAGTTCTCTGTAACAGCATCTAAAAAAAATATGTGAAGCTTACAAAGCATATTTTGGCATGCCAGTTGGGGACCAAGACAAGACCTGGGCGCCTCATGTTGCTTGTCAGCATTGTAAGAAAACATTGGAAGGGTAAAATCTTAAATGGAAACATTTTTTAAATGAAATGTATGTATGTATAGAGGATTATTATTATATTATAATCAAATAGAAGCGCTAAACCACAGGGGTTATACAGCGCTGCTGGTTATTGTAGGATGCAGGGAGAGTGGGTTGTAAGAGGGAGATGGACGATTAGTAGGGTATGGAGTGCAAGATGACGGTGGATAGTGCAGGGAGGAGGGTAGCAAGAGATCGAGGTAGAAGGGACTGAGGGAGGTGCTAGAGGTATAATCTTCAGAGT